>RPOG01002957.1:0-41443 GCA_008086565.1 Thalassoma bifasciatum | reverse complement strand
GAGCTTGGACCAGTGACTCTTACCTTGGACCAGTGACTCTAAGCTTGGACCAGTAACTCTGAGCTTGGACCAGTGACTCTGAGCTTGGACCAGTGACTCTAAGCTTGGACCAGTAACTCTGAGCTTGGACCAGTGACTCTAAGCTTGGACCAGTGACTCTGAGCTTGGACCAGTAACTCTGAGTTTGGACCAGTGACTCTAAGCTTGGACCAGTGACTCTAAGCTTGGACCAGCAACTCTGAGTTTGTACCAGTGACTCTGAGCTTGGACCAGTAACTCTGAGCTTGGACCAGTGACTCTGAGTTTGGACCAGTGACTCTAAGTTTAGACCAGTGACTCTAAGCTTGGACCAGTGACTCTGAGCGTTGTCCTGTCCCTTTAAGAGTAGACCTGTTGCTGTGTTGATCTCTGCTATTAGATTTCTCTCCCTCTGATTCTCGCTGTCCTCCTCTCTGAGTGAGTGGTGAGTCATGGGGGGGGGTGAGGGGGGGGGGGGGGGGGGGGGGGGGGGGGGGGGGGGGGGGGGGGGGGGGGGGGGCGCCTGGAGCTGCAGCGACTCCCTAATGATGCTTTTATGAGCCCCCTCCCTTCCTCAGGTCACCCTACCTCCCCTTCTGACCTTTGACCTCACTCTGCCTCTTTTTTTCCTCCCTCTGTATTTACACATCTGAGCTTCCAACTTCCCTAACCTGCCGTTCCAGCTCTCGCTGCCCCCCCCCCCCTCTCTGTCGGGAACAATAACACCCAGTGTGGTTGCTGCTAAGAGGGAGCAGATGCTGGAGCTGCTGCCCACTCACAGCACTAAACCTCCCACCGCAGGACTCTCAATCCTGCCCCCCCCTCCTCCTCCTTCTCCTCCTCCTCGGCCACAGAGCAGGGACACCAGCTCCAGGAGGAGGTGGAGGAGGAGGCTTGGGGGGGGGGGGGTTAGGTTCACAGACGCTGCTGCTGCTTCAGACAGAAAAAAATCAAACTTGTGTCAAACTTGATGAGTTTGAAAACACCGAGAAATAAACCTGAAGATTCTTTTTCTCCTCCAGAATAAACTCTAAGCTTCTTTGCTTCAAACAGATTCTGGATTAAGGAGCTAGAATATTTAACATGCAGAGTAAAAATGATTTCAAAGATCAAGATTTTTGCAGCTAAAAAGTTGGATTTGATTGACAGTCGTCGATAAAATTCAAAAATTTTTTAAGACACTGTGGAAAAACTCAACACTGAAGAAACCACAAATGTTTCAGAGGCAGCTAAAACCTGCAGACAGAGACGTGTTGAGAAAACAGCTCTTTTTTTATTTGTTTCATTCATTTGAGGGTTTTATCTTTTTACTGTGAGCTCTGACACACAAACACACACACACACACACACACACACACACACACACACACACACACACACACGCACCGCTGGTGTAATTACCCCACAGAGCTGCAGCAGCTTCCTCCACATTTGCCTTCAGCATCTCTGATGTCTATTTAATGTTCCTCAGAAGAAAAGGAGACACATCTGTTTATGCTCTCTCTCTCTCTCTCTCTCTCTCTCTCTCTCTCTCTCTCTCTCTCTCTCTCTCTCTCTCTCTCTCTCTCCCTCTCTCTCTCTCTCCCTCTCTCTCTCTCTGGGTTCAGGAAAGACTTTAAGAGATCGTCCAACATCTGACAGTCGGCTGCTCCTAATTGATTCTTTCCCTCTGTGTGTGTGTGTGTGTGTGTGTGTGTGTGTGTGTGTGAGCATTTCAAAATTTTTAGAGAACATTCAAATTAAAAATAAAAAGTTAAAGTTTTGAAAAATAATAGAAGAAGAAGAAAAATTGTAAAATAAAGTCCAAATATAAGGAAGAAAAAAAAAGTTGAAATTTAGATATAAGTTTTGAATTTTAGAGGAAAAGTCCAAATTATAAAGGAAGAAAGTTGAATTTAAGGTTAAAGAGTCAAAAATTCTTGATGTGTCTTGTCAAAAATTTGAGATGAGAAAAAAAAAATCACAGTATCAATAAAAAAAAAGTCAAAATTTGAGGGAAAAAAAAGTATTTATTTTTTTTGTAGTGAGTCAAAACGTTGAAATCAAAAGTTCAAATTATGAGACAGTGGTGGAGATTTTGAAGTAAAACTCAAATTGTGAGATAAAGACAAATTTTGTAATAAAAAGTAAAAAAAAATTAGAGACAAATTGTCAAAGTTCTGAAGATTAAAATTTTGAGATAAAAAAAAAAAAATTTGAGATCCAAGGTTTGAATGTTGAGATGGGTCTAAATTCTGAAATAAAAGTTAAAATTATCGGAAAGAAGTCATATTTTTTAAAAATTAAAATCAGAATTGCAAGATTTTGAGATAAAAAGTCTAAAATATGAGGGGAAAAAAGCTGAAATCTTGTGATAAAAAGTTGAATTTTGATATATAGGTTTTTGAATTTTAGAGGAAAAAGGTAAAAAAAAAAAATTACTAAAAAAAGTCAAAAATTAAGAAAAAAAAAAGTCAAATGTTTGAAATAAATCAAAATTTGTGATAAAAAGTCAATATTTTAGGACTAAAAGTCAAATTCATTCAGAGGTTAAACATTTGAATTTGTCCAAAAAAAAAGAAAAAAGAAAGAAAAGTTGAAATTTTGAGACTTTGATGAGAAATAAGTTTATATTTGTACCTCTCAGGCATGGGCTTCCATTTGTTATCTGTGTTTCAATTATTTAAATGTTTCCTTCAAACAGTAAAGGAGTGTTTTAGTTGTTGGTTGTAGAAGATACTTAATCATCTTTGGGTGTTTTTGCAGGATCTCACAGAGGGGGGGTGGGGGGTGGTGTCTCTTTAAAGTGTGTGTGGGGGGGGGGGGGTCTTTTTAAAGTGTGTGTGTNCTCTGTCGGGAACAATAACACCCAGTGTGGTTGCTGCTAAGAGGGAGCAGATGCTGGAGCTGCTGCCCACTCACAGCACTAAACCTCCCACCGCAGGACTCTCAATCCTGCCCCCCCCTCCTCCTCCTTCTCCTCCTCCTCGGCCACAGAGCAGCGACACCAGCTCCAGGAGGAGGAGGCTGGGGGGGGGGGGGGGGGGGGGTAGCTTCACAGACGCTGCTGCTGCTTCAGACAGAAAAAAATCAAACTTGTGTCAAACTTGATGAGTTTGAAAACACCGAGAAATAAACCTGAAGATTATTTTTCTCCTCCAGAATAAACTCTAAGCTTCCACGCTTCAAACAGATACTGGATTAAGGAGCTAGAATATTTAACATGCAGAGTAAAAATGATTTTAAAGATCAAGATTTTTGCAGCTAAAAAGTTGGATTTGATTGACAGTTGTCGATAAAATTCCAAATTTTTTTAAAACACTGTGGAAAAACTCAACGCTGAAGAAACCACGAATGTTTCAGAGGCAGCAAAAACCTGCAGACAGAGACGTGTTGAGTTTATTTCAGTTTCTCTTCCTCAAGGTTCAGTTCAAGAGAAAACAGCTCTTTTTTTATTTGTTTCATTCATTTGAGGGTTTTATCTTTTTACTGTGAGCTCTGACACACACACACACACACACACACACACACACACACACACACACCGCTGGTGTAAATACCCCACAGAGCTGCAGCAGCTTCCTCCACATTTGCCTTCAGCATCTCTGATGTCTATTTAATGTTCCTCAGAAGAAAAGGAGACACATCTGTTTATGCTCTCTCTCTCTCTCTCTCTCTCTCTCTCTCTCTCTCTCTCTCTCTCTCTCTCTCTCTCTCTTGGTTCAGGAAAGACTTTAAGAGATCGTCCAACATCTGACAGTCGGCTGCTCCTAATTGATTCTTTCCCTCTGTGTGTGTGTGTTTGTGTGTGTGTGTGTGTGTGTGTGATCATTTCAAAATTTTTAGAGAACATTCAAATTGAAAATAAAAAGTTAAAATCTTCTGATAAATAGACAAATTTGTGGTTAAAAGTCAACATTTTGAGATGAGGTGAAATTATGAAAAAAAATAGAAGAAGAAGAAAGTCAAAATTGTAAAATAAAGTCCAAATATAAGGAAGAAAAAAAAAAGTTGAATTTTTAGATATAAGTTTTGAATTGTAGAGGAAAAGTCCAAATTATAAAGGAAGAAAGTTGAATTTAAGGTTAAAGAGTCAAAAATTCTTGATGTGTCTAGTCAAAAATTTGAGATGAGAAAAAAAAATCACAGTATCAATAAAAAAAGTCAAAATTTGAAGGAAAAAAAAGTATTTATTTTTTTTGTAGTGAGTCAAAACGTTGAAATCAAAAGTTCAAATTATGAGACAGTGGTAGAGATTTTGACGTAAAACTCAAATTGTGAGATAGAGACAAATTTTGTAATATAAAGTAAAAAAAATTAGAGACAAAGAGTCAAAGTGAATGAAGATTAAATTTTGAGATAAAAAATTAAAAAAATTTGGGATACAAGGTTTGAATGTTGAGATGGGTCTAAATTCTGAAATTAAAGTTAAAATTATTGGAAAAGGTCATATTTTTTTTAAATTAAAATCAGAATTGCAAGATAGAGTCAAAATTTTGAGATAAAAAGTCTAAAATATGAGGGGAAATTAGCTGAAATCTTGTGATAAAAAGTTGAATTTTGATATATAAGTTTTTGAATTTTAGAGGAAAAAGGTAAAAAAAAAAAAAAAACCTACTAAAAATAGTCAAAAATTAAGAAAAAAGAGTCAAATGTCTGAAATAAATCAAAATTTGTGATAAAAAGTCAATATTTTAGGACTAAAAGTCAAATTCATTCGGAGGTTAAACATTTGAATTTGTCCAAAAAAAAGAAAAAAGAAATAAAAGTTGAAATTTTGAGACTTTGATGAGAAATAAGTTTATATTTTTACCCGTCAGGAATGGGCTTCCATTTGTTATCTGTGTTTTAATTATATAAATGTTTCCTTCAAACAGTAAAGGAGTGGTTTAGTTGTTGGTCTTAGTAGATACTTTATCATCTTTGGGTGTTTTTGCAGGATCTCACAGAGGTGGGGGGTGTGTGTGGGGGTGTGTCTCTTTAAAGTGGGGGGGGGGTGTTAAATGTACAGAGCTGTAACTTTTCTCCACCTCAGACTCATTCAGGTTATTTTTAGAAACTCTGGCAGCTGTAAACCTCTCTCTCTCTGTTACGGGGGGGTTGAACCTGAAGGATCAGGACTCGCGCCTCCTCTGAAGCCAAACCCCAAACCGCCTCCTCCTCCTCCTCCGCCTCCTCCTCCTCCTCCTCCTCGCTCCTCGCCGCTCGCTCCTGGCGCTCTGCTCAGCACCTGTGTGTCTGGCTCGCTGCTCTGCTGTGAAAATATTTGCTCTGCTGTCCCGTTTTATTAAGTTTTAATACAAAAGAGAAAGTGTTCCAGCTCTGGATGTGGTCGCTCCCATCAGCCATTGTGTTGAGGAGGAGGGGGGCGAGGGAGGGGGGGGCGCCGTTGGTGGGATCATGGACGCCAGCAGACTTTGCCAACTTGATAAATATTTGTCGGCGATGAGCTGGAACGCTCCCACACACACACACACACACACACACACACACACACACACACACACGGCTGCGTCCTCAGGGTTAAACCTGATTGGACTGTTTGTTCTGGTTGATGATGTGTTTGGAGCCGGTTTGATGGATCCAGTCTGGATGGACCTGCAGAAACACCTGAGACCTCCTGCTGAGTTTGACTTCCCTCATTGAGTCTCTGATCCACATTTAACTTTCTGATCAGGAGAAGGAATCTCATCAGGACGATTAAAGCCACCGTTTTTATCTGATTCAGGATTCAAAAAAACATTTGTTTTCTTCTGGTGAGTCAGAGCCTGGAACAAACTGAACCTGAAGATCCTTCAACTCTTATCAACGACAAGTCCACAGATCTGACCAACAAGAAACTGGATTTGAAAAGCAGGATCTGAAATCAGTGCTGTGAACGAGTCAGAGGCCAAACATGTGCAGAAGTGTCATTAGGGAGTTGAAGTCTGCTCCTGGGAATCAAAACATGGTTGTTAATGTCCTGTTGTTGCCAAAAACAGTTGAAATGTTGTAATGGGAGCCAAAACATTTATTCAAGTGCCCTCATGGAAGCCAATACATAAACTGAAAAACCGTCTTGGGAGCCAAAACACAGGCTGAAGTATCATCTTTGGAGCCAAAAATTCACTAAAGGGTCCTGTTTGTGGACAAAAAACACTAATGACCCTTTTCCACTGACTCGTCTCAGTCCTACTCTACTCTCCTCTACTCGGTTTGTGTTGCGTTTCCATTAGCGGGGTACTACGCGGCAGACGCCAGTTTTTAGTACCTACTCTACCCTGGTTCTAAGAGAGTAAAGCTGATACTAAAAGGTGACGTGGACGGACTGCCGGTCACTCATTGGTCAGAGAATGTCGTCTCTGCAGCTTCTGACTCTGAACAAATCACTTACAAGAGGCAAAGGAATAAGTCAGCGACGGGTTTTTAATGACATTTAAACCTGACGGCACAGAACCAGACTGAATGAAGACAAAATACAGCCCTAAAATGCTCCTTCATGATTCCTAAAGAAGTTAAAAGTCCTTTTTANGTTTACCTCCGTTGTCATGACGACCCACATTGAGCCGCTGTATTACTTTAATGAAATCTTTTTAAAGCTTTTTTTTTCCCTTTAAAGACCACGGTGGCACATATGTTAGTACAAAATGATGTTTGTGTGGCGTTATAGATGAACATGCACGCACTTCTGCGCAGCACTTTAGCGCAGCTGTGTTATAAGATCCACGCCCACCGTGAGTCTGTAGTCGGGCTAGAGGAAAAGAACCAAACCCAGTAGAGACGAGGAGAGTAGAGCTGGAACTGTAGAGTGGAAAAGCAACATAAAGTGTCCTCTTAGAAGCCAAAACATGGAATAAGTTGTCCCCTTGGGAGCCAAAACATACATGAGAAAATCATCTTTGGAGCCAAAACAAATACGTTAGTGCACTCTTGAGATCAAAAACAAGTGTTAAAGTGCACTGTTTGGAGCCAAAACCTGAGCTAAAGTGTCTTCTTTGGAGCCAAAACTTGCTGAAGCATCTTCACAGGAACCTGAATGTGAGCTGAAGGTCACTCATCGAAGGTTTATTCGTGCTCAGGTCCATTCTTGGGAGCCAAAACATGATCTTCAGTGCCAAAAACATGGGAAAGTACCCACTCATCTGCCCTTTTAGGAACCAACATGAAGAATACAGTGTCTTTGGAGCTTAAACATGTCAACCAAAGTGTCACCATGGGAACCAAACGTGGAATAATTTTCTTTTTGGAGCCAAAACATGGGCTGAAGAGTACTGTCGGTAGGTGAAATTGCGCTGAAGTTTTGCTCTTTGGAGCCAAAATCGGGAGCTTTTTTCTCTTCATAGAGTCTGGACACGTGAAGGTGTAATACAAAAGACACTTAATATTATGGGATGTGATGTTAAGGTGCAACATGACGTGATGTGACGATACAATGATGCAAAGACTCAGATCAGCCAAGAGACACTGACGGTAAATTCATCTTTACGCTCGGTCATTTAGAAAAACTGATGAACTCTCTTCAGTCTGATGTGGATGGTTGGTCGATAAGGTCATCAGGTGGTGACGCCTCATTGGTCCAGAGCTCAGTGTTTCTCTTTTATGATATATCACACACACACACACACACACACTCTCCTCTGAGCCCCATCACGACTCTGTTGACGTTCGTTGGAAACGAGCGCCTGGAGATGACAGTAGAGCGCGGCGCCGTAACCACGGGGAGAGCAGGTGCGTCCAGGAGCCTCATTGTTTCCACAGGTTCTCACACTTTTACGGCTCCGTGTGTTTGGGTGTGGCGCCGTCCAGCTGCTGCAGCGGCGTGCAGCTCGCCACGGTCTCCACGGTGACACTTCATACGGGACGGCGAGGGAGGAGGGTCCAATAAACACGTCCCAGAAATGTATGCACCAAACTCTCTGCGGCGTTTGGAGTCCTTTTTATAAAACTCTCGCCTCTTTCAGCCTCTTTCATCCTGTTTCATGTTCAGAGCGAAAATATCTCACATCTGCGCGTTCCTGCGCTAAAGTCCGCGGCTCACCGCCGAATAAAAGTGGTCAGCCAGAAAAATGTTAATTGCTGCATGGCATCCTGGGACATAAATAGTCGCTGCGACACTGTCGGACTTCATTTACAAAGAGGAAGAAAGTGAAAGAAGAGTCCAGATGGTTTCACATCGCTCAGGTTTGAGAGGAAAGTTTGATTTTTAACGTCTGGACCTGAAAAAAAAACACAAACTTCTCTGATCAAACTTATAATTTAACACATCAGTGAGTTTCCTCCACGGCTGCGACTGCACCGAGGATCCAGGAGGAAACTTTCACAGAGGAAACAAACTCAGGATCATCTTTGTTGAAGAAAGTGTCAAACATTTCACTTCAGGCTGGAAATGAACAAGATTAAAGTGACTGTTTCTGCATAAAACAAACAAAGAAGAAAACACTCTGGGATCCTTAAACTCATGAAGTCACATCAAGAATCTTTTAAACACATTGAAGCGAAGTACGAAGTGAAAAATCCAAAGACGGAGGACACAGAGAGAAAACAGAAAAACAAATGCTTATGTGTCCTCTTGGGAACCAAAACGTGTTAAATTTTAATACTAGGATCCAAAATATGTGTGTAAGTTCTCTCTTTGGATCCAAAATGTGTCTTTCAGTGAGTTTTTGGAATCCAAAACATGTTAAATGGCGCTATTTGGAGTCAAAACATGTGTTGAAGTGCCCTATTCCAGTCCTAAACAAGCCAAATTACACTCTCGGGATCCAAAACAAGTGTCAAGTTGTCTCTTAGGATCCAAAATTAATGTGAAATTGTGCTCGTGGAAGGTAACTTGGTGCTACAGTGGTCTCTTTGGAGCTAAAACAAATATGTTAGTGCAGTCTTGAGATCCAAAACAAGTGTTAAAGCATCTTCCTTGGAGCCAAAACATGCTGAAGCACCTTCATAGGAACCTGAATGTGGGCTGAAGGTCACTCATGGAGGGTTTATTCGATTAATGAACAAGGATAAAGTGACTGTTTCTGCATAAAACAAACAAAGAAGAAAACGCTCTGGGATCTTCGAACTCATGAAGTCACATCATGAATCTTTTAAACACATTGAAGCGAAGTACGACGTGAAAAATCCGAAGACGGAGGACACAGAGAGAAAACAGAAATAACAAGAAGAAATCTCATTAGACTTTCGGTGCGACGCTGCCTGGTTTTGGCGCAATTACTTACCTCAGGTCAAAAAAGTTACTCTGAAGTTATCTGATTAATAACAGAAACTACAATTCATCACTTACACAATTCACCAAGACACAAACTTAGGTGTGATTGTGGGAGACAAAACAAGTGAGTGTGTCCTCATGGGAGCTAAAAGTAGGTAAAGTGTCATCATAGGAGCAAAAACACAGACTTATGTGTCCTGATGGGAGCCAAAACAGGGAAAAATGTTCTTTAGAAGCAACAAGCTTAGGTGTCCTCACTGGAACCAAACACACTGCTAGGCAGGTTTCTTGGGAGCCTTTATTGTCCTTTTGGGAGCCAAAACAAGCTTAAGTGTCCAAATGGGAGCCAAAACAAGCAAAGTGTCCTCATGAGATGCAGAAAAAAGCCAAAGTGACCTCTTGGTAGCAAGAACAAGTTAAAGTGTCCTGATTGGAGCCAAAACACATAATTTGTGTCCTCTTGGGAACCAAAACAAGCTTAAGTGTTCTTATTTATACCAAAACACAGACTTTAGTGTCTTCATGGGAGCCAAAACAAGCCCAAGTGACCCCATGGGAGCCAAGTAAATTGCTAAAGATGTCCCTCAAGAGCCAAAAAACACAAATCTTAAGGATTCACTTTGGAGCCAAAACAAGCTCAAGTTTCCTTTTTGGAACTAAATGGGAGCAAAAATACTCTATCAGGAGTCAAACAGGGTCTAAAGTGCCTCCATTTTGACCCAAATGCATACTTAAGCGCCTCGTTCAGGAGCCAAGACATGGGTCAAACTGCCCTTTTAGAGCAAAAAGACAGGCCAGAGTTCTGTTAGGAGACAAAACGCATGAGCTCAAGTGTCCTGTTGGGAACCAAAACACCAGCCAAAGTGCCACCATGGGAGCCAAAAAGTGGGCTCATAATAAGTTTTCCAACAATTAAATGATTTCAGCCTGAATCACGTTAAGTTAACACGTCTCTGTCTTAGCTCATGAGATCAGTCGTGGTTTCTCTCTCCCTCCCGTCGTTTCCTGCTGAATCCATCGTCCTCCGAACAAAAGCAGAAAAACTCTCTTAAAGAAACGTTTATCGTCTTTTGTTGTGGTTCAATCTCCTCCACAAATCTCACAGACGAGTCCACAGGTGCAGACTCTGGGCCTCGCCGTTCTCTTGGCGTCCTCGCCGTCGTCGTAAAGCTCGACCCCCCCCCCCTGAATAAGCGTCTTTGGGATGATGACAGGTGACTGATCCAGGAGAGCGAGCTGCCAAAGGAGCGGCAGTAAAGTCGTCTGGAACACCTGGCCCTTTAAGAGCAGACCATTCTGCACAAATGTGGATTTACGTTTCCTCATCTGTGTGTGTGTGTGTGTGTGTGTGTGTGTGTGTGTGTGTGTGTGTGTGTGGAAACAGTCAGAAACATCTTTATGACTCAGATACAAATGAAGAAATAAAAATATTTTATGTGTTTTCTGTCAATCTGAAGTCAAAATTCTGGGGTTAAACAGTCAAATTTTGACACAATGAAGACAAAAACTAAATACTCAAAACTCTGAAATAAAACATCAAAATTTTAAGATGATAAAGTCAAAATTCGGACATAATGACATTAAAAATAAGAAATATAAAGTTAATTGAGAAAAAGGGACAAAAATTGTGAAATAGAATTTAAATCTATGTGAAAACTCAGTTTTATTTTTTATAAAAATTCAAAATTTTTGGGTAATACAGTGAAAAATTTTGAAATAAGTCAAAATATTTTAATTTAATTCATAGTTTCAAGACTAAGAGTTATGTTATGAGAAAGTAAAAGCGATATCATTAACTTAAAACTGGAAATTTGAATTAAAATGTCAAAATTTTGACATAATGACACCAAAAGTATGAAATAAAAAAGTTAACTTTGAGAAAAAAGGGACAAAATGGTTAAATAGAATTTAAATCTATGTGAAAACTCAGTTTTATTTTTATGAAAATTCAAATTTTTTGATAATAATGTGAAAAATGTAAAAATCGGTTAAAATTTCTGAATTTAAGTCATATTTTAAAAGATAATAAGTTACATTTTGAGAAAGTAAAAACAATACCATTAACTTAAAACTTGAAATTTGAAATGAAATGTAAAAATTTTGAAATAATGACACCAAAGTTAAAAGATTTAAAGTCAATATGAGATAAATATACAAAATTTCGAGACATCTAAAAAATCGAAAAATCTGAAACAAAATGTAAGGATTGTAAGATAATTAAGTCAAAATGTTGACATAATGACACCAAAAATATGAAATTAAAAAGTTAACTTTGAGAAAAAGGGACAAAATTGTGAAATAGAATTTAAATCTATGTGAAAACTCAGTTTTATTTTTATGAAAATTCAAAATTTTTGGATAATTAAGGGAAAATGTTTTAAATTAGTCAAAATATTTTAATTTAATTCATAGTTTCAAGATTAAAAGTTGTGGTATGAGAAAGTAAAGACAATATCATTAATTTAATGATAATTTGAGACAGTTGTTCAAAATGATGATAAATTTCAAAGTTCAGACTTTTGAGATTAAAAAAAGACAACATTTTAACTTTCTATCTCTTTTTTTTAAACTTTTTATCTTAAAGTTTTGATTAATTATGGACAAAAAGAAAATCTCAGAGAAGTCAGTTTTTCATTTTTAGTTTTTTTGTGTTTTTTAATGAGCCTCTTTCTGTTCAAACCTCTGTGAATCTGTGTCTGTGTGTGAAAAAGCAGAAACTTTCAGCAGGATCCTGTGGTTGTGACGCTGTAAATCACCGACTGGTTTATTTAAGAATCTAAACTCTCTTTGGTTTCCTCGGTTTATTAGTCACAGCTTCACTTTTATTCCCGCTCAGTCGACCACACATCTTCCTCCGTGGATGAGAAACAGACTCTGAGTTTCTAACGACGACTCTGCAGCTTCCTCTGTGTTTCTAAAACCTGCCGTCAGACTCTGAAATGAAAACAGCGACCGTGAAGCAGCTGCTGAGATTGTGAAGGAAACCATCCAGAAAAGCAGAAAGCTGAGAGAAACTGTGAGGGACTGAGCTGCATTTTAGATTAAAAAAAAAGAAAAAAACCTTCAACCTGTCCAAATGTTTCTCAACCTGGGGGTCGGGACCCCTGTGGGGACGCCTGAAAGTCAAAATGGGGTCGCCTAAAAATGCCTAGCAATTGATTAAAAAAATGTGTGTGAACTAATAATAATCATATATATTGCATTCATATTATACATAATAAACTGATTTTTGTCTTTTCTAAAATTGTGAAAGTGCCAAAATATGCAAGAATGTCCTCTTGGGTAAAAACATGGGCATATATGTTTTTTTGGGGGGGCGCCAATATGAAAAGTGTCCTCTGAAGAACAGAGGCATGTGGGAAAGGGTCTTATTGGGAGTCAAAACATGTGCAAAAGCCTCCCACCCAAGAAAAATCCATCCATCCATCTTCTTCCTCTTATCCGGGGTCGGGTCGTGGGGGCAGAGGCTTAAGCAGAGAAGCCCAAACTTCCCTCACCCCAGCTACTTCATCCAGCTCTTCCCGGGGGATCCTGAGACGTTCCCAGGCCAGCAGAGAGATGTAGTTTCTCCAGCGTGTCCTGGGTCTGCCCCGGGGTCTCCTCCCGGTGGGACGTGCCCTGAACACCTCACAGGGAGACGTCCAGGAGGCACCGAGCCACCTCATCTGGCTCCTCTCAAAGCGGAGGAGCAGCGACTCCACTCCGAGCTCCTCCCTGATGGCCGAGCTTCTCACCCTATCTCTAAGGGAGAGCCCAGCCACCCTGCAGAGGAAGCTCATTTCAGCCGCTTGTACCCGCGATCTTGTTCTTTCGGTCACTACCCAGAGCTCGTGACCATAAGTGAGGGTAGGAACGAAGATCAACCGGTAAACAGAGAGCTTTGCCTTTCGGCTCAGCTCCCTCTTCACCACAACGGACCGGTGCAGAGTCCACATTACTGCAGACGCCGCACCGATCCACCTGTCGATCTCTCGCTCCATCCTTCCCTCACTCCTGAACAAGACCCTGAGATACTTAAACTCCTCCACTTGGGGCAGGATCTCATCCCCGACCTGGAGAGGGCGCTCCACCCTTCTCCGGTTGAGGACCATGGACTCAGATTTGGAGGAGCTGATTCTCATCCCAGCCGCTTCACACTCGGCTGTGAACCCAGTGAGAGTTGAAGGTCACGGTCTGATGAAGCCAACAGGACCACATCATCTGCAAAAAGCAGTGACCCAATCCTGAGGTCACCAACCCGGACCCCCTCGACACCCTGGCTGCGCCTAGAAATTCTGTCCATAAAAGTTACGAACAGAACCGGTGACAAAGGGCAGCCCTGGAGGAGTCCAACCCTCACTGGAAACGAGTCCGACTTACTGCCGGCAATGTGGACCAACCCTAACCCAAGAAAAATATATATGCAAAAAGCCCTTTGAGGAGCCGAAATAAGAAAAGTGCACTCTGAGTAAAGATGCACAAAAACACCTTTTGCAAGTGCAAACCTGTGAGAAATTGTCGTCTCGGGAGACAAAACATGCAAAAGTGTCTTCAAGGAGCAACAAGCCTGGTGTCCTCACAGGGACCAAATATAAAGCCAAACTCTTGGAGCCAAAACAGGTGTAACCGTCATCATGGAAAATACAGACTCACGTGACCTCATGAAGCCAAGAAAACTGCTAAAGGGGATTTTCAAGAGCCATAACACACACTAAAAAGCCGTCTTTGGAGCCAAAACAAGCGAAAGTGTAAAGTTTTCCTTCACCCACGCTGCAAAAACTGAAATCTAATCAGGCATTTATGTCTTAATTTGAGTAGAAATTTCCTTTTTATTCTTAATGTTCGCCACATTCAGCTGACCAGTCCAGAAAAATGTCTCATTATAAGACGTGTAAAGACAAATATGACATCCAAATTGTTTGAAACAAGTCCAAAAATATCACCCAAATTTGCTCGTTGAGTTTCTTGAAATTCAAATTATGTTTTAAAACAAGAAACTTTTGTCTTACTTCATTGGCAGATTTTGTTTTTGACTTGTTTGAAACAATTCAGATGTCATTTTTGTCTTTAAATATCTTGAAATAAGACGTTTTTTCTAGAATGGTCAGTTGAATGTGGCTCATATCAAGAATAAAAAGACAATTTTTTATTTAAGATCAGACACAAACACTTGATTATTTTTTCAGTTTTTATTGTAAAATATGAACTGTGTAAAAATGTAAAAGAATTACAGGAAGCAAACAGAGTTAAAACAGAGAAACATTGCAATTTCGTGTTGAATAAGAAGAAAAATTAATTGAGAAAAAAGAAAAAAAATCTTTTCAATTAACGCAAAACAAACTTTAAATCACTTGATTACCTTCTTTTACATTTTCAAAAAGGAGTGGAAGGAAGAAAAACGTATTAATTTCCACCCTTCTCCAGTTTTAAATAATATATTGGTCTAGTTCAACAACTTAAACATCCCTGCCTGAAATTTTGTAATTAATTATCAGTTAAATGTTTCCTAAATTATCTCATGAGGTTGAGAACAGCTGCTTTAAAGGAACAGTTCACTAAATTTAACAGCTGCATGTTTTCACTGGTGAAACTTTTATTCTCTTTAAAACTTGTTTTTTTTTTCTGTGGAAGTGAAAGATGAAGTTAAAGAGAGAGTTAACCAGTGACCAGCTCTGCTCTCTGTTAGTTTAACTAGTTTAATTAGTTTAATTAGTTTAACTAGAATTATTTTCAATACACGATAACTTTTGGTGCAAGAGTAAAAATCAAATATGGAGATTTTGCTGTAATAAACTTTTATACCTTTACAAATTTGATAAAATCAGGACTCTAATCTCTCCCTGAATTTGTTGTTTTTCTAAATCAAAAATGTTCCTTGAACCACTAAAAATAATGAAAAAAACATAAAAATTCTCAAAAAAATGTACAACTTCCTTCACATGCTTAATTTCATTTATTTATTTTCCTTTGTATCTCATTGACATCTAATTTAACTTATCTACTTTTATTGCTCCTGTAACTTCTCCACTGATTGATGTGGTGAATTAATGACTGAAATGTTCTCATGGATTTATTTATGATAAAGTTAAACATTAGAAAAAAACCATCAGCTCCACTTCCTGAAACAGAAATCCAGAGTAGTATACGACTAAACAGGTCCAACAAAACTACAACCTACTACTTTCACATGTAGTATGTAGTAGGAGGTTTAATTAGTTTAACTAGTTAACTAGTTAACTGGTTTATGTGACCCAGAGTTGTGTTGCAGAGATATTTGTTTTCCACCTGCACTCAGACGTGAGGATCAGGGGTCAGAACAGGTGTTTCCTCCACCGACAGTGAGGGGGGGAGGTCGACGGGGCCCCGGGAAGAATAACGACTGACAGACGCTGTTTTTCTCTCTCTGCTGGGGGGAGGACGGGGGGAGGACAGGGGGAGGACAGGGGGAGGGAGGGAGCTGCTGGGCCTGAACTATTTTCAAATTGCAGACAGAGCTGTGGATTCTGCGTTTTTGAGGCCAGGAGCCAAAATGGCAGCGCGGCGAGTTCCAGCTGCGGTCGAGCACCGCCCCGACCAGGCCGTCTATTAAAAACACAAGAGGAGGCGCAGGAAGCCAGACACAGCAAACCGCCGCGCAGCTCAGAGCGCCCAGAGCTGCTGCGCTCAGCCAGGATTGGCTCAGCACGCCGCGGCGGCGCAAACGTCCAGATCTGAAGCAGCGTGAGCCCGAAGGTCCAGAAACTTCCAGAGTCAGGTCCAACGCTTCAGGGCGGTTTGTTTGTTTTCCAGGCTTCGCCGTAGCGTGACCGCTCCAACTGTACACGCCAAAAAAACAAGACTGGGGGTGGAAGAGGTTTTTATTCTGCTCCTGACAAATCACAGAATCAGACTGAAACAACAGAAGGAGATTAGAATTTAATAGAATGACATCACAAACAATGGGATTAGAAAAAAGACATAAAATTAGATCAAAGTAACAGAAGATCAAAGCAAAAGAATGAGATCAAAGCAATGGAAGATCAAAGCAGTAGAATGAGATCAAAGCAATAGAATGAGATCAAAGCAATGGAAGATCAAAGCAGTAGAATGAGATCAAAGCAATAGAATGAGATCAAAGCAATAGAATGAGATCAAAGCAATAGAAGATCAAAGCAATAGAATGAGATTTAAGCAATAAAATGTCATGAAAGCAATAGAATGACATCAAAACCAATAGAATCACAAAAAAGACACAATTAGATTGAAGCAATGGAATAAGATCAAAGCAATAGAAGATCAAAGCAGTAGAATGAGATCAAAGCAATAGAAGATCAAAGCAATAGAATGAGATCAAAGCAATAGAATGAGATCAAAGCAGTAGAATGAGATCACAATAATAGAATGAGATTTAAACAATAAAATGTCATGAAAGTAATAGAATGACATCAAAACCAATAGAATCACAAAAAAGACACAATTAGATTGAAGCAATAGAATGAAAACGGAACAATAGAATGAGATCAAAGCTGTCAGTTCATAGAATGATAAGCAATAGGATGAAATTTAAAACAATGAAATTACATTTGGACATTAGACTGAAAGCAAAACGATAAAATAAGAACAAAGGAATGAAATGAGATTAGAGCTGTGGACTGAAACAAAAGCAAAAGAAAAACATCAGAGCAATAGAGCGACATCAAAGCAACTGAATGGGATTGAAATGATAGAATTTCATTAAAGATGTTGAATAACATCTTAAACAGTAGAATGAGAAAGATGATGAAGATCAAAGCAATAGAATGAGATCAAAGCAATGAAATGAGAACAAAGCAATAGAATGAGATCAAAGCAATATAATCAGAAAAAAGCAATAGAATGAGATCAAGGCAATAGAATGAGATCAGAGCAAAAGAATGAGATCAAAGCAAAAAAATGAGATCATAGCAAGAGAATGAGATCAAAGCCATAGAATGAGACCAAAGCAATAAAATTAGAACAAAGCAATAGAATGAGATCACAGCAATATAATCAGAAAAAAGCAAGAGAATGAGATCAAAGCAATAAAATGAGATCAACGCAATAAAATGAGATCAAAGCAATAAAATGAGATCAAAGCCGTAGAATGAGATCAACATTGAATGTGTTTTTGTTCAACACCTGCCTCAGGACAGCAATGAAATTTAGCATTTTTGCTAACTCTGGTGTATTTACTTTGATGCTTTTGCTGAAAAGTTGATCAATGTGCATTTTCCTAATCAAATAAAAAAGTAAAAAGAGTTTGGAGACAGTTTTAACCCCCCACCCCCCAATACTGTGCTCCAGTCTGATCCAGGTGAAGACTCCACCAGGACGCCGCTCCAGACCGACCTCTACATCCACGCCGTCATCTACGACCACATCACGAGGACGCTGTGAGGACGCCGTGAGCCCCACAGGCCTTTGCTGCTGGCGCTCTGGTCCTCGTGTCTTGAAGCAGCCGCTGCCTCTAATTTGTCCGAGTTTCTCCGTCATTAACAAACTGTTCCCTGGTATCGTGCGTCCCATCTGGGTGGAGGTGCCGCTGGAGAAAATGGCTTCAAACAGACTCAGGGGACTAAAAAAACAAGAGCAGGGCTTTTCACATTCTTCCCTTCATGAAACCAAACGTCCTCTTTTTCCCGCTCATGTTCCTTTTTTTTCTAAATTTAATCAAAATGTTTTTGTGATTTTCTCAGTTTGTTCTTCAGATCATCGATAAAAGTCAATAACAGCAGCTTCACAGTCTTAGAGCATTTCCTCCTCAATGTCAATCTGACAAAGCTGCAAGTCTTTGTTTTCAACAGGGTTCTAGCTGCAAGACTAAAGTGACCCCATTGTTTTCTGTTGAGTTTTCATCCCAGGACAGCTTGTGATAGACAGCAAGTGCTCCCTGCTTGACTGGTCTTGTGTAATATCTCTATTAGACCAGGGGTTCCCAAACTTTTCCGCCTGTGACCCCCAAAACAGCAGCGTTAGGGACTGGTGACCCCCTGCTGTGGTACAACACTAATGGGACAATCCAAAAACAGACAAAAACCAACAAAACCCTCCCTGAGGATACTTAATTTAACTGATCGATAGAAAATTTACAGACTAATGTGCACTTTGCTGAGTTCACAGCATCAAACTTGAACAAAGAAATGTGAAAAACAGATAAAACATTTTCTGTTTGCATAATTTCATATTATCTTTCACCCCAATTTTTGCTTTTATTCTCACAATAATGGATAAAATGTTCATGAATTGTTCATAGTTTTGGATTTTGGGACACATTCCATGACCCCCTATCAATGTCTCGAGACCCCCCAAAGGGTCCAGACCCCCACTTTGGGAACCACTGTATTAGAGGGTCGTTAATTGGCTAACAGGCCTGTGACTCACTCCTACAGTAACCAATCACCTTACACTTCACAGGAAGCAGCTGCAGCCATTTAGATCATTGGTGAGACCTGTTTCACGTACGCAACAGAAGAGGAAGAATCTGTGAGTGTGAAACTACAATTTCATGATTTTTGTTGAACCTTTTCGCAAGGAGAACAAACTAAAAAGAGGAAACTGCATTTATATTTATGATATGGACTTTTCCTGAAACTAGAGACTTTAATCTTTGAAATGAGGTGTCACTGATGAACTTTGACCTTATGGTTCTTCAGTTATAAGCTTTAAAAGCATAGTTTGGTAAATAGGACAGAATTATGTGGATGTCAAAGGGTTAAAAACTTCAAAGTCTCCATCACAACCACAATTGACTCTGATGAATCTGTAAAAGGAGGAAACGTCTAATCACCATTTCAGGGATGAGTCAGGACAAACACACAGGACGTTTCTCTCTCTCTCTCTCTCTCTCTCTCTCTCTCTCTCTCTGACATTTCTGCGTCTGTTAATGAAACACATGGGAAGAATCAGTCCCATTATCTCCGGCTTTAAGCAAACAAATTACAGGGAGTGTTTTTGATCCTTTTGTTTTCTGCAGAACAGAGAGAGAAGGGGGGGGGGGGGCTTTTTCCATGTGATAAGGAGACAACATCCTGCAAATGAAACAGGTCTGAAGAAGCAGCAGCTTTAAAGTCAGTCCCTGTTTTTCCTCCTCCTCATTATCGGCCTCCAAAACAACAAACACCTGATTAAAACCTGAAAACTGCTCTTTCTGGAACACCAGTCAGTTTACGCTCACCTTAAAAAAAAAACACGAACTGCACCTTTAAAAGCAAATTCTGATTTCATATTTCTCTGCAATAAAAACAACGTTTCCTATAATAAAACTGTCAGGGAAGGAAAACTCTGCATGTTGAAGAACAGATATTAGAGACTTTGGTTCAGTTAAAAACAAAAAAAAAAAACTTGACTTCACTGATATATTAACTCCAAAACTTGTGTTTATAAAATAATATTCTGAGATAAAAGTTAAAAAAATTGAACAAACTCAACATTTTTTAGATTAAGGGTTGAAACTTTGGAATAATTAAGTCAAAGATTAGAAATTATGGAGTCAAATTATGAGATAAAAGTCAAAGTGGACACTCAGGAAACTGCAACCGTCTAAACTTATGAGGAGATTAAAAGTCAAAATTATAAACTGAGTTGAATTTTTTTAAATGAATAAGTCAAAATCAAAGATTATTAGTCAAACTTATTGAGCGAAAGTTCAGTTTTTTTTTTATAATAGTCAAAAACTAAGATGAAAAAATCAACAATTTAAAGT
This sequence comes from Thalassoma bifasciatum, assembly GCA_008086565.1. Lineage (NCBI taxonomy): Eukaryota > Metazoa > Chordata > Actinopteri > Labriformes > Labridae > Thalassoma > Thalassoma bifasciatum. The sequence goes on along the minus strand of RPOG01002957.1, from coordinate 21,578 downwards.
CACTCTTTAAATTTTTTTATGATAAAAAGTCAAACTTTTCAGAAATATAAGTCACAATTATGAGGAAAAAAGCCCTAAACTTTCAGATTAAAGTTCCTTGTAGTCAAATTTTGAGATTAAAAGTCAACATTAAAGAAGGACGGTCAAACTTTTAAGTTTTGAATTGTCTGAAATTTGAGATTTTTTTAGTCATAATCATAAGAGAAAAGTCAAAACTTAAAATAAAAAGTCAAAGTTTGAGATTAAAGGTTGAACATTAACGATGATCAGTCAGAATCATGAGATCTAGAGTCGAGAAAATTTAAAATCAAGAGCAACAAGTTTTAACTAAAAGGTCAAATTTTGAGATAAAGAGTCCAATATTGAGATAATAAAGTCAGAATCATGAAAAAAAAAGTCACTCTTAATACAAGAAGTCAAAATTTTGAAACTTTAAAGTCAAATTTGTGAGAGAAAAAGGCCAAATTAAACTCTCCGAGCTGCAGTTTTTGTCACTTATGTCTGATATAAACATCTATTTTCTATTTAAAGTCACTCCTCATTTTTTTTAAACCTTTTAATCAAAGTCTTCATTCTCTGCTGAATAAATTTTATAAATGATGAACTTTAACAGGTTCAGTTTGGTTTGATTCTGAAATGAATTTAGAAACAAAGTCAGAATCTGTGATGATTTGGCCAAATTTTGAGTTAAAAAGTCAAACACTGAGATTGAAATTATAATATAATGTGAGAAAAAATCTCACTCTTGATACAAGAAGTTAAAATTATGAAACTTTGAAGTCAAACTTGTGAGAGAAAAAGGCCAAAGTTTGAGATCAAAATCATAAGATAAAGTACAAAAAGCTGCAGTTTTGTCACTTATGTGTCTGATACATGGGTCAATGACAAAAAGTTCTTTGAAAATGGATAAAAAAATATTTCTGAGAGAAGAATTATGTTTTCTAACAGATTTCAGTCGTTGACCAACATTTCAAAGTTTTCAGGTTCATTATTTTTTAGTATTTTTAATTTGAGCACCCAAAAATGTCAGGTGGTGCAACCAAATATATGAAAATATATTTATATGTTCCTGTTATTTTTTCTGTGTGAAATTATTGGCAAGTATCTCTCAAGTGTCTGTAGTGACTCATACATTTTCATTTTGTGTGTTTCATTTCTTTTATTTGTGAATAAGATAAATAATTTGATGTTAAAATAACATTTCACATTATTACATTGGTTGTTCCACCTGACATGGAAATTGTTCCAGTCACCAATGAAGTGAAAAAACCTTTTTTATCAGTATTTCAGAGAAATCTACAAACTTTTCCACTTGGTCACAAATGTCATTTGGGCTCCTCTGGCTGATGCAGTTTCCTGTTTCCTGTTTTATTCTCTTCACTTTAAAATAAAAGTCTAATGTTACGGTTGCACCACCCTGACATTTGACAAGGTGAAAATTACGGGACAAAAGTTTTTTACATTTCTCAACAGCTTTAAAATTCTTTTTATTTGCAAAGAATGTTTTATTTAAAAAGGTTCAAGCATAAAATAATGCCACTGTATTTTTAATTTCCATTTACAATAACTGACATTCAATTTTTAGAGTTTAATTACTGTGGATACTTGTCAGGACGGTTGCACCACCTGACATTTTGGGGGTTTGAGGAACCAAAACACAAAAAAACATGTTATATTTTAATAGTTTAAAGATGTGTTCAAATAANGGGGGCAGACGTGCAGCTCCGCGCAGCAAAAAGGACGCTGCTCTGTGGCTGCACTTTACACCTTTACAGCAGCTTCACACAGAAGGAGAGGAATGTTCTTCATTTCTGAACCAGAGAAAAAACTCCTGATAACAACCATCACACACACACACACACACACACACACACACACACACACACACACACACACATACACATTAACCCCCCCAGGCTGAAAAAGTTTCAGGAAACTCTCTCTCTCCCTCTCTCTTTGAGTGTACACTGTAAAAAAAAAATCACTGTTGTTTTCACTGAGGAGAAAAACTGTCAGCTGTGGTTGCCATGGAAACGCTGTAAAATAAACATTAAACTTGTAAACAACTTTACGGAACAACCCACAGCTTATAACCAAAAAAATTATTCACTTTAAACTGGTCGAATCAAGTTCTTCTTTGCTTAAATTAAAATGAACACGATACTTTTTTTTTTTTTTTTTTTTTTTTTTACCATTTGTTTCTGTTCCCTTGTCGCTGCAACTACAACTACAACAAATGATTATTTATCTTATTTAATCTTCAAGTTATTCAGTAAATTTAATGAATCTTTTCATTGAGACATTTTAAATAATATTTACTTACTTCTTCTCTTTTTTACAGATCTTCTTTTTCAGAAATTCTTATCAATATTTTTAAGCGAGGAAATGTTTCACCAATTAAATAAATTAAGTAAAAACAGAAACACTTTTGAGAGTGAGCGCAATATTTTTATGTATTAAAATGATCAATAAAATCAAGTCAAAGAAAGTTAAACTTTTTAGAGTTTGCTCAATATTTTAAGTTTATAACTTGTCACAAATTTGATTAAATAAGAGGCAGTAATGTTATTCAGAGTGAACTCAATATTCCTCAAATGTTTCATCAGTGTCATTAAATACTTTTTAGAGTGTACTCTACATTTATTAAAGTATAAATAAGTTTCATCAATAAAATTAAGTGTAATGCAGGAATACTTTTTAGAGTGTACTCAGTAATCTGAAGGATCTTAAGTGTAAAAATGTTTCACAGATGAAATAAAGTTAAAGGCAGTCATTTTTTAGAGTGTATTCAATATATTGACGTGTACAACTTGTCAAAAATTAAATTAAGTACGAGGGAGTAATGTTTTTCAGAGTGCGCTTAATATGCTTAAAATGTTTCAACAATCGTTTCTAAAGAGTGCATCTTTTTGCATATTTTTAAATGTAAAATAGTTTCTACAACTTTATCAAGTAAATGGTAGCACTTTTTTTTTAAAGTTCTCAACATTTTTGAGTGTAAAAAAGTTTCACCAATCTAATAAAGTGAAGGGCGGTAAACATTTTTTAGAGTGTACTCTACATTTTAAGTGTAAAATTGTTTGGATAATTAAATGAAGCAGAAGGCATTCATACTTTTTAGAGTGTAATCAAAACAAATAGCATTGTGGTCAAACCAATTCAGCAAAAAAATTAATTAAAATCAACTGTTATAATTTTTTTGAGTGTAAAATTGACTGTTGAATGTTGTTTAAAATTTTCTGTATATATTAGTTCATGTCTCTGGGAAAACAGCTGTCATTTTTTTTCCTGTTAAAACAACAGGATTTTTTTTTTACAGTGTGTGTGAGTGTGTGCGTTAGAGAGAGAGAGAGAGAGAGAGAGAGAGAGAGAGAGAGAGAGAGAGAGAGAGAGAGAGAGAGGAATACCCAGCTGGTCCCACTATAACACTCAGCTCCAGACGCTGAAAAGCTTCAATGAAACTGAGACGCGGACGCAGAGAGACAGAAGCTGCTGAAGAACAAAACCTCAGCGCGTCTCTCACCTTCACCTGAGCACCTGAGCACGTGCGCACCTTCACCTGGAGCTCCTCTCCTCCTCAGACTCTCTGGATAAAGTCTTTTACGCGGCTGTCAGAGGAGGTGATGGTCTCTCTCTCTCTAACGCAGGTGATGGTTCGTCTTTCTGGAGACACGAACCACCTTTGGAAACCGCTTTGACTTCGTTTCTTCTTCCTGCTGCTGCTGTAACTTCCCCCCCCCAGCCCCAACCTGAACCCCAGGCCCCCCCACCCCCACCCCCCCAGCATGGCTCTCTACCCCCGGGTTGTGCTCGTGCTGCTTTACGGATGGAGTTATCTGTGCCTTGGATACTGCGCGATGCTGAAAACGGAGAATTTCCCCGAGAGACGGAAGGTGGATTTTACGCACTCGGTGGATAAGAAGCAAACATCTGCTGCTGCTGCTGCTGCTAAAGAGGAGCGGGACCTGCTCTCTCAGGATACAATGACCGAGCACATGCAGATGCTTTACGCCAAGTATAACCGAGCTGGGTTCCCCTTCAAGGACGGGAACACGGTGCGGAGCTTCAAAGCGCACTGGGGTAGGTCTCCACACTTTTACGCGCGAGACAAACTCCACGTTTCTGGAACAAACACGCAGCTTAAATCACATTTCAGGAACAGAAAACTTCATTTTCTTTCTTTTTCTTCTTTGTGTGATTTTATTTAAGTGCACTGAGCTGCTGGGTCACAGATTTGCGCGTGATTGTGCCGCATTAAAAGCGCGCCCCGCTTTAAACTCAGAGGAATTTAAGGTTTGAAAGTTTCCTTTACGCGCAGAAACTGGGATCCACCTGTTGATCCAGTCATGGAAATGTCACCAACCTGTTCCTCCAAACAAGAGTTTTCAGATTTCACCCTCAGATAATTCAGACTATGATTTCTGCTCAAACCTGCAGAACCGGGGAATTTTGCTGCTTTGATCTGAATTTTCCAGGAAACTTTTTCAGGAACTTTAAGTTTCTGTAATAATCTGATGTAATCTTAAATCACTGCTCTGCGTTACTGACACTTCATGTGGGGGCTGTTTGCAGTGAGGTCAGGCAAAGTTTGAGCTTATACTGCCCCCTGTCGCCTGTTGAGTGTATGACACAGCAGTTAAAGGGTCAGTTCACTAAACTAAATCTAACATGTTAAGTTTTAAACTTCAGTATAACATGTTTGCAAAGATTAAACGTCCCATTTTTGATGTGTTTGGAAATTCTTTTGTTTTAAATAAAACTTCTCTTTAGTATTTTTTTCCATTCCCAAAACATTTTTTTAAATGAATGAATATAACACATATAGTCTATATAATATACAAAACCCAAGCATTTATTTCAAACACTCCCTCTCTATCTGAAGTCAAACATAAATATTATTTCAACATCAATAATGTATTAAGCCAATTTCTGCCAGTTAAAAATATCAAAAGAAAAAAGTGACTTTGTTGGGATTTCTCCTTTTGCTTTTTGCACACATTAAGTAAAAAAATTGAGATAAAAAGGCAAAATTTCTACTTTTGCCCCACAATTTTGACCATCTATCTCAAAATTTTGACTTTTTATCTCTGAAATTTGATGTTTTATCTCAGAATTTTGACTTCCATGTTTCAAATATTGAATTTTTCATATCAAATTTTTTAACTTTTCATCCCAAAGTTTGATTGTTTTTGCTCAAGAAATTTATTTTTAAACTCAAATTAGATTTTTTTTTATCTCAGGATTTTGACTTTCATACCTCAAATTATTGACTTTGTATCATAATTTCGACTTTTTAATCTCAAAATGTTGATGGTTAAACTCTAAATTTGATTATTTCAGCTCAAAATTCCAACTTTTGTGACATAACTTTGACTTTTTATCACAGAATTTTGACTTCCATGTTTCAAATATTGACTTTTTCAAATCAAATGTTTTAACTTTTCATCCCAAATTAGATTTTTTAGGCTCAAAATTTTGACTTTTTAATCTCAAATTGTTGACTTTGTAGCATAATTGTGACTTTTTGATCCCAAGATTTTGATGGTTCAACTCTAAATTTGATTATTTTAGCTCCAAGTTCCAACTTTTGTGACATAACTTTGACTTTTAATCACAGAATTTTGACTTCCATGTTTCAAATATTTCAAATTTTTTAACTTTTTATCCCAAAGTTTGATTGTTGTAGCTCAACATTTTTATTTTTAAACTCAAATTAGATTTTTTTTAAGCTCAAAATTTGGATTATTTCTCCTTATTTTGTCTTATCTCATTGTCAGTCGGTGAATTTCTCTCATCTTAAACTCTAAACTCTTTCATTTCTTCATGGTTCTTCTACTTATTGGTTTATTATTTTTCTCTCAGTCCAACTGTGCTGCTCAAAACTCTCTGTCTCTTCACAGACTTAGATTTTTATAACTGTGGTGACAAGCTTTGTTTTGGGGGGGGGGGGGGGGGGCGCTGCCACCATGTGCCCCCCCCCCCCGGGTCGACCTGGTAGTTTTTGAAGGTTCGATGTCAAACGTTTCTCTCTGTGTCCGCAGGAACGATAAACAAGAAGCAGCTGCAGATCTTTAACCTGACGTCGCTCACGAAGTCGGAGGACGTCCTCTCCGCCACGCTCCATTATTACATCGGCGACCTCCAGAACAGCTCGCAGAGCCGCCACGGCCCGCGCCGCCACAGCCACATCCACATGGTGGTGTGGAGCTTCGCCTCCGTGGACAACAGGACCAGGACTCTGGGACACGTGCGCATCAACGTGTCCACGCTGTACCGGGACTTTATCTCCTGGCAGTGGAAGGACGTGACGCGCGTGGTCGACCAGGCCAAGAACCACGACCAGCTGCTCATCGGGATCGACGTGGTGTCGCAGGGGCCGCGGCCCTGGAAGCAGCTGCTGTCCGACCGCTCGCCGTACATCCTCGTCTACGCCAACGACTCTGCCATCTCGGAACCGGAGAGCGTGGTCGCCACGCTGCAGAGGCGCCACCTAGTGGGAGGGGAGAGCTTCCACAAACCGGGGCCGCGAGAGCGAAACGCCACCAAACACGAGGCGCCGAAACCGCGACGCAAGCGCTCGGTGAACGTTCTGCTGCCGCTGCAGAACAACGAGCTCCCCGGGCCCGAGTACCCGTACGAAACCACCGGCTGGGACGAGACGAGTCCGTACGAACCGTTAGAGAACAAACAGGCGCGGCGGCCTCGCAAAAAGACTCGGAAGAACCAGCGGCACAAGATGCCTCTGCNTTTATGATTTCTTGTGGTTTTTCAGAGCGTGTATTTCCCCCTTTAACATCAGTGACAGCTTGAAGTCTTTTGTGCTGGTTGTGGATGAGGGTCTTTATTTTCTCAGATGGTAAAACTGACCATTCTTCTTGGCAAAAAGCCTCCAGTTCCTGTAAATTCTTGCTCTGTCTTGCATGAACTGCAGGTTTGAGATCTCCCCAGAGTGGCTCAATGATATTGAGGTCAGGAGACTGAGATGGCCACTCCAGAACCTTCCCTTTATTCTGCTGTAGCCAATGGCAGGACCCAAATTTAAACTTTTCATCTAAAATTTTTCACTTTTTAATTTCAAGAATAGGACGTCTTCTCTAAAACATCAACTTTTTATCTCAAATTTAACCTTCAACTAAATTTTTTTCCTCAATTTTTTGTCCTTAATCTCAAATATCGGTCTTTTCTCAAGGTTTGACTTTTTATCTAAAACTTTGACTTTGTGCTTATTTTGACTTTTATCACAAGAATTTGAGCTTAAAATCTCATAATCCAACTTTAACAGATATAAAAATGTAAATATAAATATAGATTTTGACTCAATTATCCCAAATTTTACCTTTTTGGGTTTTTTTTTTTTTTTCAAAATTTCAACTTTAAGCTAAAAACTTTGACTTGGCCTTGTGAGATTGAGATGGCCACTCCAGAACCTTCACTTTATTCTGCTGTAGCCAATGGCAGGTTCCAAATGTTGTCTTTTCACCTGAAATTTTTTCACTCTTTACTATCAAGAATAGGACGTCTTCTCTAAAACATCAACTTTTTATCAGAATTTTTTTTTTTCCTCAAATTTTTTTATCCTTAATCTCAAATGTTGGACTTTTCTCCAGGTTTGACTTTTAATCTAAAACTTTGACTTTTTGCTAAATTTGACTCCTCAAGATTTTGAACTTAAAATCTTGTAATCCAACTTTATATCTCAGATTTGACTCAATTATCCCAAATTCAACTTTTTGTCTTAAAATTTTGACTTCACCGTGTCAAAAAAAATTTTTAACACAATGTTTTGGAGGTTTTTTTTAATCTCAAAAATTTGGATTTTTTTTGTTTGTTTGTTTCAGAATTTTCACACTTTATCTCAAGTTTTTTCTTTCATCCCAGAAATTTTGATTATTTTCCCCCTCTATTTTGCAAAATTTCAACTCTTAGCTAAAAACTTTGACTTGGCCTTGTGAGACTGAGATGGCCACTCCAGAACCTTCACTTTATTCTGCTGTAGCCAATAGCAGGTCCACTTGTCCTTGTGTTTTGGATCATTGTCTCTGTGCTGTTTGTCGTGTTTAAAGTAGGATTAAAAAAAAAAAGCAGGTATCAGTGGATCTACTCTCTTTAAAGTTTCTTTCTGTCTCATATTAGAGAGTTTTTCATCAGTTTTAATCTTTTTAAAGAAGTCACAGTTAGACGTGCTCTTCCTCTGTGCCTCACCTTTGACCTCCAGCTCTTAAAACAGTCTGAGTTTAAATTTTAGAGAAGCAGGTGGAAAACCTCGACATCCAAATTCAATAAAACTTTACGAGCGTGAAGAAAGTAAACGAACCCAGAGCTGAGTTAATTCACACCAGCTCCGCTCACAGCGACGCTTTAAAGCAACAGGAACCAACCCAGCGATTATTTAAACATTTACAGATCTACAATTTAATCAACACGCTGCATTTATGTTTAAAGCCTCAATAAAATGTTACTGGACTTTTTGAAAAGGTTGTTTAAGATCAGAGAGCGTGAGTATGATCTTTGGGGGAGTCGTATGTTTGAAAAAAACAAAGACGTGTTTCAGTTTTTGGAGTTTGTCTGTGGAATAATTTAGATACAGACATGAAAGAGTGTGAAAAATATGGTAGTTTATAAAAATTACACAAACAAAAGATGATTGCAATGAACAGAACTGTAGCGTGAACGAGATAAAAAGTCCACATTTTGAGAAAAAATTGAAAAAAGTAAAGATATTGAGATAAAAAAAGTGGAATTTACAAGAATAAACGAAACAAAAAGCACGAATTATAAGATAAAATGTCCAAATTCTCTTGTAATTGTCAAAATTTTGAGATGAGAAGTCAAAGTCTTTTATAATAAGTTGAAATATTGAAATAGAAAAGTTGGAATTATGAGATGATGAGTTGAAATTGTAAAATAAAGTCAAAATTTTAGGAGAAAAAAGTCAAAATTCTGAGTTTAGTCTTTTGAATAGACAACTTTTTATTTGATGGATAAGAAGTTAGTTTTATTTATCTTATTGTTTTATAAGAATCTGAAGAAAGATGAGTAAGAGATGCATTTAAAATGAATGAAATAAAACTTTTTGGTCCTGTTTTAATGTTTTTTGTTTTGTTGACTGTTGGAGGTTTTTTGCAGGAATAGCTTTAACTCAACATTTGTTTACCTGAAAACTTTTCACCTTAGTGTGTGAAATTGTGACTTTGTTTAAATGGGGCAAAATAAACTAAACTAAACTAAACTCAATGTGATGGAAACTTAGAAAGATCCTGATGGTTCAGATCTGAAACATGTATGTATGATTCTAGCTTGGGGTTCAGATCCCGGACGAGCCCCCATTTATTACGCCACACTTAACTGGGGCGTAACATTTTCATTTCTTAACAACCTTACTCTCATAAATCAACGTCTTTATTCTCTCAGATTTATGACTTTACCTTCATAAGTTTACGATTTTTCCTTTCATAAATGATAAACTTAATTCTCATAGATCATCAACTTTATTCTTGTAACTTTACGACTTCGATATTCTAAATTCATGAGGTTATTCTTGAAGATGAACTTTTTTAATATTCTCTTACCTTTTTCCTTCATTGTAGAATCAAGTATTTTATTTTACACAGTCAGGTGTGTTGTTGGAAAACTCCTCTGACCCCCCCCCGCAGCAGCAGATAAGATCACAGGTATTTTAAACACGGCAGGAATNTCCCCAAAACATCAGTGATCCACCTCCGTGTTTCACAGTAGGAATGGTGGACCTTTCATCATAGGCCTTGTTGACTCCTCTCCAAATGGAACAATGTTTATGGTTGTGGACAAAAAGTTCACTTTTGCTCTCATCACTCCAAATGACTTTGTTCCAGAAGTTTTGAGGCTTGTCTCTGTGCTGTTTGGCGTATTGTAAGCAGGAAACTTTGTGGCATTTGTGTAGAAATGTCTTTCTTCAGCCCATTTTTCCTCAAGTGCCTCCTTATTGTGCATCTTGAAACCTTTTGTCTCTCCAGGTTGTTTCGTCATTTTCTTGCCATTTTTGTTGACTTTGGCCCATTTTTGATGCTTTTCACTTCTTTTTGCCACTTGTGGATCATTTGTTGTTACCGTCTGACTATTTTTCAACTTTTATCTTGTTTTTTGTTGACTTTAGCCTTTTTTAACCACTTTTCACTGATTTTTTGTCATTTTATTCACCATTGTATCTACTTTCTGAATTTTTTCCAAGTTTTCCCCAAATTTTCTTGCCATTATTTGTTGCTTTTTGCCCATTTTGGTCACTGTCCACCTATTTTTTGCCACTTTTGACGCGTTTTTGCTACTGTCTGAGTGTTTTCCAGGTTTTGGCCCAATTTTCTTGCTAATTCTGTTGCTTTTTGGCAATTTTTGCCAACTTAAACTAAGTTTTATTCCTACTCTTTGCTGTTTTTGTCTCATTTCTCCACTTGTATAGTTTCTTTTGTAAAGGTAGTTTTTAACAGTTTGTCTCTTTGGTTGAGTAACACATCTTGAAACAGCCAGACCACATTCTTTCAGAGAGTCCTGTATTTCAGCTGAAGTTATTTGTGGGTTTTTCTTTGCATCCAGAACAATTTTCCTGTCAGTTGTAGCTGAAATGTTTGTTGGTCAATCAGCAATTTGTTTTCTATTTTTTTTCATATATTCAGTGTTTTAGCATTCGTGTTAGTTTCTTATCTTTTTCTACCGTTGTTTATATTGTTTGCTGCTCTTTGTGCCTTTAATCTATCAGCGTGTGTCAGTGCTTAGACCCTGATGATAAAACTTTTAAGTGTTATTGTGGATGAACAGCCCCAGTCTTATATTTAAGTTGGTACGTTAATTCTCCTGTATGATTGGTGTTTCTGTGCGTTTGCCTCAGGCCCTGAAGCCGTCGAACCACGCCACCATCCAGAGCATCGTGCGGGCGGTGGGCGTGGTCCCGGGAATCCCCGAGCCGTGCTGCGTCCCGGAGAAGATGTCGTCGCTCAGCATCCTTTTCTTCGACGAGGACAAGAACGTGGTGCTGAAGGTTTACCCCAACATGACGGTGGACTCCTGCGCCTGCAGATAGTTTCTCACCCCCCCAACAACAACAAACAAACAAAAACAAACCCTGAAGACTCTCTCCTCCGGCTCCTTTAGCCGCTCATGTATTCACTCACTGTCGCCCCCTGGAGGAGAGAGCGCCACCTGCTGCTCCAGGTAGAAGACTGCTCTTTTGTTGTGGAGCGAGCAAACACACCTGGATGGAAAAGTCAAAGTTATCACCACTGTTTCTGTTTTTCTCTCTCAGTGGATTCAACGCAGAGAGAACGAGGCTCAAAGAGACAAAAAGAGGAGAAGAGGAAAAGTGAAGAGGAGAACTGTCCTCTCTCTCTCTCTCTCTCTCTCTCTCCTCCTCAGCTCAGTGTCCTCATCACTCGCTCATCACTCTTCACTCGTGCATGGTTTTTGTTTCTGTTTGTATTTATGTCTGAACTATCACTGTGTTATTCACTATATGAGACCTTCATGTATAAGAACTATGAGCTCGGCTGCTACTAAACAGAGATTCACAGCAGATTTACACCAGAACCTGACGTAGACGGAGCAGTCGATCTTGTCTTTGGTCAGAAACAAGATCCACAGAGTTTATGAAAAGAGTTTTTGAAGAAGAGTAAGCTACGTTCACATGGATCTGAATCTACGACGTTAAAGAAAAAAAACTTTCAACCCAAGAAAGAAACAACACGACTGTTAAAGCAGCGAAATAAACATTCTCAGAACAAGATACAAACCTCCACATCGTCATGTGTAGAAATCTCTGAATCTGTCTGTAAACAAAGAAAAAAGGCAACAGGATCATGAAGATCTTCAAGAAATCCTTGCAAGATCCTTCATGGGCTCTTCACAAAGTTTTTTTAAAAGATTCTCACTGGATCCTTACAAAATCCTCATGAGGTCTTTGTAAAAATTTTACGAGATCTTCATGAAATCCTTGCAAGATCCTCATGAGATCTGAACAAGAGCTTTTTGAGATCTTTAAGAAATTTTTGCAAGATCCTCATCTGATTTTACTGAGATATTTACAAAACCTTCACAAGATCCTAACTGGGTCCTCAAAAGATTCTTGCAAGATCCTCAGGGGGTCTCTACAAGATCTTTGAGAGATTTTCACAAGATCCCTACCAGTTCCATTTAAAATCCATATGCGATCTTGCAAGGATTTCATGAAATCCTTGCAAGATCTTCTGGAGGACTTCACAAGATCCTCATGAGATCTGAACAAGATCTTTTTGAGATCATCATGAGATCTTTAAAACATTTTTGCAAGATCCTCATCTGATTTTACTGAGATCCTTACAAGATCCTAACTGGATCCTCAAAAGATTCTTGCAAGATCCTCAGGGGGTCTCTACAAGATCTTCAAGAGTTTTTTGCAAGATCCCAAGTTGTTCCAATTAAAATCCATATGCAATCTTTGTAAGGATTTCATGAAATCCTTGTAAGATCTTCAGGAAGACTTCACAAGATCCTCATTGGGTCCTTGCAAGATCTTCACAAGATCTTGGTGAAGTCCTTGTGAGGTCTCCTCAGAAATTTATGAGATCTTCAAAAGATGCATGCAGGATCCTCAGGTGGTCTTCACAAGATACTTATGAGATCTTTACAAGATTATCACCAGATCCTCACAAGATTCTGAAGAGATTCTCACAAGATCCTCATAAGATCCTCACTCACCAATAGATCATCACGGGATCTCTGCAACAACTTGACAAAATCTTTACAGGATCTTTGCAAGATCTTCATGAGATCTTTGGAGGATCTGCTTTTTTTAATGTGTGTGAATTTGACTCCTGGGCTTTTGGAGCGGCCCTCTAGTGGACACTGGAGGAACTGCAGTTTTAACTACTTCTCGTTTACTGTTTCTTTTCTTCAGATCAGAAGCTGCTGCTCCTTCTTCGGCGCCTTTCTTTGAACATTTTTGTTAAATCTTTGAACCATTGAAGGAGAATATGTCTCTGGTTTGTTACGGCTCTGCAACACGAGACGCCACAGTCGCCTTAAATTACTTAAACCAAACATAAAGAACTGTGCATGAAATCTTAAAAATATCAGGGAGGGTTTGTTTTTATTCCAGTGGTGCCTTAAATACCTTAAATATCACTGCAGTGTTGAAGCCCATTTCCCCCCGTTAAGAATATAAAACTGAAAAATTGGATTTGTTGAAATTTTCCTTTTTTCAATGAGGAAGTTGAAATATTGAGATAAGTCAAATTAAAGAAGTTAAAAAGTCAAATTTTTGACCTTTTTTCTCTGAATTTGACTTTTGTTTTGAAAATTTGACTTTTATTTCCTCATTATTTTGACTTCATGTCCTAAAAATTTTGATTTTAAGTGGGCCAAAAAAAAAAAAAATTCCAACAAAAAACAAATTTTTAGTTTTACATTTTTTTAGCAGGCAGAAATGGGCGTCCACACTGTAGAAGTTTGTTGTTTGTTATTCTTAATTGCAAAGCTTAAAATTATGAACAGTAAAACCTGAGCAGCAGCAAACAGATGTTTTCAGGTTGTGCATCAATGTCATAGTTCAAAAACCAAATATTCATTACAGCAAATAAAGCAGAAAATATGAACGTTATGTTTTTGTTGTTAGTATCCGAGTGTATGCAGCTGATATTCTGTTTGTTTTTTTAATTTGTTAATTTCTGAGCGTATGCAGATGATACTCTGGTCTCTTCTCGTCTCTTAAAAAAAAAGGTTTTTTATTTTTCACAGAGTCTGAACAGAGCCTGTCTTTGATCCCTGGTGGAGTTTATTCTCAACAATGTTCCAGAAAAGTCCGCGTTGATGCTGATTCAGAGGCGTTTACTGTTGACTTTATATATTTTGTTGGACACTTTCGTTACCGTGCAGACACAGGTTGCAGCGCTGCATCACTGCATGCATCACTGCATGCATCAGCTTTTCTTTCTCTGCGTTTGAGACTCGATCCATTCCTGAGCTTCACTGATGTGTTTGAAGTGAATCAAAGACAGAATGAAAATATATCAGCTACCGTGTAAATTTAATGCTGTAGGTAAAGAGGAAACGCTTGTACAATAAGCTTCATAAAGTATATTTGTATATGGAAATGACCTTTAACGTGCATCTATTTATTTTCTCTATGTTGCATATCTGTATGTGGAGGCCTGGTCTGAGAGAAAGGAGGGGGGGGGGGGGGGCACAGCTCGGACACATCCATGGGTTTTTGTTTCTGTGATGGACTTTTATCACTGCAGATGTGAAAGGCTGACCCCCCCCCCCTCTCTGAGCTTGGACCGTCCTCACAGCGTTCAAAGAAATGAATAAAAGTATGCAGACACGAGCAGCTCTGTGCTTTATTCATCAAGAAGGAAAAAACACAAACAGAGGAAACGTTTATTTCTGTTTCTGCATCAAAACCAGATCTTTGGATTTAAACTGAATAAAAAGGAATATTTTCATCCTGTGGGTGTAAAACTAACAATCTACCCCTGAAAAAAGCCCAATATTCAGATTTTATAAACATGGAGAGTGAGTTTTTGTGGGGTTGTATTTTTTCAGTTTGCATCCATTTCTCTCAAAGTGAACAATTTCGCTATCAATAGAAAAATAAACGCATCAGATTCAGCGTGGAATTCAAGTATGGAAACCCATTTCTGACAGTTTACTGGGTAAAAATGACCACTAAAAAGTGAAATTATTTGGGGATAAGCAAAATTTTTAAATGACTTTGTTTGAGTTATGAGAAAACTCAAAATTTTTTAAGGGAATAAAAGTCAAAACCTTCCAGAAAAATTGCCGCAATTTTGAGATAACAAGGCCAAAGTTGTCTGAAGTAGTCAAATTTCTGTATAGAGAAGTCAAACTTTAAGAAACAAGAATTTAAGGGGGAAAAAGTAAAAAATTTTGAGGAAAAAAGTAAAAATTTAAGAGAGAGAAATCAAAATTTTGAGGTAAGAAAACATCTTTTCAGGAAAAAGTCAAAATTTTACGTGGAGAAAAAGTAAAAATTTTGAGGAAAAAAGGCAAAATGTTGAGGGAAAAAGTCAAAAATATGAGGAAAAAAAGAAAAAAAATTGAGGACAAAAGTAAAAATTTTAGAGAGAAATCAAAATTTTGAGGTAAGAAAACATCTTTTAAGGAAAAAGTCAAAATTTTACGGGGAGAAAAAGTAAAAATTTGAGGAAAAAGGACATAATTCAAAGGGAAAAAGATCTGATTGTTTAGGAAGAATCCAAATTTTAAGGACAAAAAAGTCAAAATTCAAAGGAATAAGTCAACTTTTGAAATAAAGACATGACATTCTGAGACAAAAAGCTCCAAATTATGAGAAAAAAGTCCCAGTTTTTTAATAACAAAGTAAAAGTTCTAAGATAATTAAGTTGATATTTTGAAAAAACAAGTCATAGATTAAGATAAAGTCAATTTTGACCTTTTATTCTATACAAAGTAAATAAAAACTCAACATATTCAGATTTACATTTATTACAGATATTTTTAACTTTCAGCAATGGGCTTCCATAATGAGGCGTCTTTACGTGATGGGATTTTTTTAATTTTTGGATTATGGGTCTGAAAAAAACATTATCATGATTAACCTCAGAAGAGACGACACTGTATGAACAACAGGTTTGATGACTGGAACTTATTAAAAATCAGATTATGAAACGATCAGATTCTGTTTTAATTCAGCTTTGACTGTTTGATAGAATCTGAACCAGAGCAGGAGAAAAAAGAAAAAGCATCTGACTCAACTCCTGTTTTTAAAGAAACTTTATTTAAATATCTACAAACAGCTGTTTCCTGAAGTCGTCACCTGAAGGCAGCATCTCTCTCACACACACACACACACACACACACACACACACACACACACTCAGTAAAGTGTCTTCATTGCATAAACTCACTTTGTTAAAGTTGTGCTTCACAGTTTCATTATTAACATTATTTACAGACTCAGACTCAGAGGCAGAAACCAGAGTTGATGGTTTGATGCTGCAGGTGAAAACAGGAGTTTCTGAGGAGGAAAAAACCGTTGGCACTGACGATTTCTCCGTTTTCTCTGCAGACTCACAGATCAAACTGCTCCAGCTGAAAAAAACTAAGACCTCACAGCTGCTGCGTCTAAAAACCAAACACATGTGGATCCAGGAGGCGGAGTAAGAGTTTTCATCACAAACCAAACACATGTGGATCCCAGAAAGAGTTTCTGAGCTGGATTATGTTCAGGGCGTGGACTCATTCAGGAATTTAGAAACACTTCACTGTGGCAGAGCAGAGAGGACGCCACCAGGACTTTGTGGGGTTTGTGGGGTCTCAGAAGTCCAGGTCCCAGCCTGAGAGTTCGTCCTGAGGCGTGTCCTCGTCTGGGGGGTAACTGTCGAAGTAGCTGTGGTCTGTGGGGCCTTTCAGCTGATATTAAACACAAACAGTTTATAAAAAAGTTTAGAAAAAGTCTAAAATATAAGATTTAAAAAAAGTCCAACACATAAATCAGTGGTTCCCAACCTTTTCCAGTTCAGGGCCCACTTTTAAGTCTCAAAAATTTTAGCAGCCCACCTCCGACTCTATCAATATGAAGGCTATATTAGACTTCTATTTGTAACATTGACTGGAAATGCAAGAAAAAAAAATGCAATTAAACCCAAAATGTAATGACTGGTGAATAATGTAACGGCTACAGAGCCCAAAACATAAAAACCATTTGCCCACAATGTAACAACTAGTTAAATTTTGGGTCACTGATTACATTTTTGGGTTATACAAAATTTGTTTGATTATATTTCTAGTTGTATCACATTTTTGGATTATTGCATTTCATGTCTTTGTTAAATTTGGGGTCACGTTACATACAGGGCTTGAACATGATTAATATCCTTAAAGTTTTAACATTTTAATATTATTCTGTATATTTGTATCTTTATATAATTCCTCCTCATTAAATTTCAGAATATTTTGGGAATGATTTGGCGGCCCACTTGCAATACCTCTGCGGCCCATCAGGGGGCCACGGACCACAGGTTGGGAATCACTGACATAGATTATTAGTCAAAATTTCAAATGAAAAAGTCAAATTTTAGAATAAGAAATCTTAAGTCAAAAAAATTGAGATTAAATCAGAATTTTTAGATGATTGAGTTAAAGTCAGTAAGAAAAGTCAGAACTTTGAGATAAAGAGTTGAAATTTACGATTTAAAGTCAAAATGTATGATAAAAACTCAAGATTTGGTATAAAAAAATCTTGTGTTCAGTCTTCAAATCTTGTTTTCATTATGAATTGAGTATCTTAAATTTTTGCTTGGATACCTTATAATTAAGACTTTATTTTTTAAAATTTCAAACAGAAACTTTAGAGATGAATAAATGTGATGCTGTCGTCTTTAAAATCTAAAAAACTCAAAAATCATCAGTTTGAGTTTTACAGCTTCGTCTGCTGCTTTTCTTCACGTGTGAAGCAAAAGTTTCTGTTTTTATTTTAATCTTCCACGTGTTTCTACAAAATCACGACTCAATGTGGGGCCTTTCAGCTGATATTAAACACAAACAGTTTAAAAAAAAGTTTAGAAAAAGTCTAGAATATGAGATAATTTGTCAAAAATGTGACATAAAAAAGTCTAATTTGAGGTAAAAAAAAAAAGAAAAAAAAGTCCAACATGAGATTAATAGTCAAAATTTCAAATAATAAGTCAAATTTTAGAAAAAGAAATCTTTAGTCAAAAAATTAATAATAACAATAATAATAATAATAATAATAATAATAATAATAATAATAATAATAATAATAATACATTTTATTTAAGGGCGCCTTTCATGGCACTCAAGGTCACCTTACAAGAATAAGTGCATTAAAAGAGGACTAAAACGGATATAAAACAAGCAATACAATATAATGCAATATAAAACAACAAATTAAAATACAAAACAGTGCAATGGTGGTAAAAGGTCAGAGGGAGTAAATTTTAAATTTAAATTGAGATTAAATCAAATTTTTGAGATGATTGAGTCAAAGTCATGAAGAAAAGTCAGAACCTTGAGATAAAGAGTTAAAATTTATGATTTAAAGTCAAAATTTAAGTGTATTAGTTTAATATCATAACAAAAAGTCAATTTTTTTAGAAGTCAAAATGTTCAGAGTAAAAAAATTTGAGATAGTGAAGTCATATCTTGTTTTCATCATGTATCTTAAATTTTTGACTAAATATCTTATGATTTAGATTTTTATTTTTTTTAAATCTCAAACAGGATGCTGTCATGAGAACAACAAACAACAACAACAAAACAACAAAAAACATCAGTTTGACTTTTACAGCTTCGTCTGCTGCTTTTCTTCACATGTGTGAAGCAGAAGTTCCTGTTTTTACTTTAATCTTCCACGTGTTTCTACAAAATCACTGTAAAATAGAAAGATCAAGACTTTAATGCTGCTGTTCTGAGTTCCCGCGATACTTCGAAGCCGTTTCGCGAGAGCTCGCAGGTCAGGTGACTTTGTTTAGGGAAGTGTCGCGAGCTGCAGCAGGTTAGAAACTTTAACTAGTTTCTCTAACTAATATTTCCTATGTTTACATTAACTTACGTGAGTCAAACTTTTGTAGATTTTCTCTAAAAACCGAAGCGAAGGAGCTGAAGGTAGTGACGGAGTCAGAGACGTCACCGTGAGCTGGTGAGTTCATGTTTGTTTTGGTTGTTTTATGGTAAATTAGCACTAGCCGCGGCCATTCATTTCAGTGCGGAGCTTAGCATTAGCTGTCCGTGAAGTTGCATCAATTTTTTTTTTTGTTTGAAAATGTATTTTAAAAAAAATAAAAAACAATAACACTAAGCAAACAGAGTCCAAATAAAACAATCTGTGCAGTTTCCGTTAAATCAGAAGCAGAAAAGAAACTTTGCAAATAAACAATTATTATAAAACATTATTTATATCTATAAACTTAAAGATCTGCCAATGTTCATCTTTTGGATTATAAAATCTTAAACTTTTGACTTTTATCGACAATATTTGACTTTTTTTTCATGATTTGACTTTAGTATATGAATTTTTTTTATGTCTTATAACAACTTTTTACTTTATGTTTAGAATTTCTTGAAAAATTTCGACTGAGAGTTTTAACATTTTAACTTCTATAAAGAACTTTTGACCGATTATTTCAGTATCAAACTTATAAACCAAAATTGTGTCTTTTAAATCAAAGTTTGACTTCTTTATCAATAAATTGGGACTTTTTAAAAATGATTTTAACTTATATCTCCAGGTTTGCACTTCCTCAACCTCATTTTTAGATCATATTATCTTTAATTGAGACTTTTATCACAAAATTTGTAACAAATTACCTTAAATTTTTTTTAATCTAATAATTTTGATTTCGCTCATAATTTTGACCTTTGATCTTGGTCTTAATTTAAAACCAAACTGACTCTGTTTCAAACAGACTTTTATCTTTTTTTATAACAGAATTGAAGACGTCAGTAAATCTTTGAGTAAAACCTATAAAGACTTCACTTTTGTCCTCACCTCTCGTTTAAGTGGAGACGGATTAGTCCGAGCCTTTAGTCCCTCCCAGTTGAAGCCGTTAAACCACCTGCAGAAAAAAAGATTATAAAAAAGAAAAGTGTGAGTTTTCTACTCCCCAGATTGAACGAGTTTTCTCTGAGCTCTCCTCACCGGTGCTTCTTGATGTCAGTGATCCCGTTCTTCAGGTTTCCCAGTCGCTCTGAGGGATTTTTCCTGAAAACACGTCAGAGAAAAGAAGAAAAGAAATTCTTAAACACATAGATCAGAATTAAACATCAGTGTATGAGTTTCTGGATGAATCTGAGAGGTTTAGACGCTCGTTCTGTGACGCTGGAACACGGAGGTTTGAACAGGATTAGTGATTGATTTTCACTAAAAGAGTTATAACTTTCAACGTTAGTAAATGTGGACCTCTTTGATAAAAGTTTGGATATCCCTGAGGTTGATTCGTCACAAAAAGGAGCCATGACATTTCTCTAATGGACAAACGCTGCATTTTCTGAGTCTGGATCATTCCAGCACAGCAGCACAGTTAGTGCCAGCGTCTCCCACAGTTCTGTTTCTGGTGAGCTGTTATTTGGGATGTTAGTTAGACCCACAGAGAGGTTCTGTCCAGTCTGAGTGGAGTCCAAGTCACATGAATTTAAGTCTGGGTCAAGTCTGAATGGAGGCAGAGTCAAGTTTGAGCAGAGTCCAAGTCGAGTCCTTGTCTCATGAATTTAAGTCCAGGTCCAGTATGAGTGTGGTAGAGTCTAATTGGATCGAGTCATGTGACTTTGAAGCCTGGGCCAGTCTGAATCAAGTCTTAGTCCAGGTTGAGTCAAGTCCAAGTCCAGTACAAGTCGATCCTGAGTCAAGTCACTCCTGAGTCTCAGTCCAGTTCGAATCAGGTCCCTGTCACATGGATTTGATTCCAGGTCAAGCCCAAGGTAAGTCCAAGTCTGAGTCGAGTTCATGTCACGTGAATGAGAGACCAGGTCAAGTTTGAGTCAAGTCCTAATTGAGTCCAATTTGAGTCTGAGTCGAGTCAGAGTTAAGTCTCAATTTAGTCCAAATCAAGTCCCTGTCACATGAATTTGAGTCCAGGTCAAGTCTGATTTTTGTTTCTTCACACATTTTGGGCCTCAGCTCGAGCAGCAGAAGAAAATGTCTTGCTTTATTTGGGCGGCAACAACTTTTATAAGTCCAACTTTTAAAAGTAGAACATGAAATATTGAGCTTTAGGTGTTTTCTTTTTGTGTATCAGAGGCAGTGGAAACTGATTCTTTCTTCTCTGTGGAAACGTTTGGTCTGCGGGGTGTGGCACCTGCAGAGTTTGCGTATCAGGTCCTCGGGTCTCTTGGCGATCTTCTTGGGGAAATCCATCTTCTCGATGCCTTTCAGGATGAACGTGTACGTCATCATCTGATCGCTGCCAGAGAACGGGGGACTGTGGAGAGAGAGGTTTCAGGTTAAAGTCTGATTCAAGTCAAAGTCTGTTTTCCAAACCGCCTACTATAGACTACATGTGACAGTAGGAGGTAGTAGTCACTGCCTTCTACCTCCTACTTCCACATGTAGTCTGTAGTGTGACTGTTTTGTTGGACCTGTTTAGTCGTATACTACTCTGGATTTCTGTTTCAGGAAGTGGAGCTGATGGATTTTTTCTAATGTTTAACTTTATCATAAATAAATCCATGAGAACATTTCAGTCATTAATTCACCACATCAATCAGTGGAGAAGTTACAGGAGCAATAAAAGAAGATAAGTTCAATTAGATGTTAATGAGATACAAAGGAAAATAAATAAATAAATGAAATTAAGCATGGGAAGGAAGTTGTTATTTTTTTTGAGAATTTTTTTGTTTTTTTCATTATTTTTAGTGGTTCAAGGAACATTTTTAATTTATTTAGAAAAACAACAAATTCATTTAGAGATTAGAGTCCTGATTTTATCAAATTTGTAAAGGTATAAAAGTTTATTACAGTAAAATCTCCATATTTGATTTTTACTCTTGCACCAAAAGTTATCGTGTATTGAAAATAAATCTGAAACCAACTGACTTTTTATTTTTCCAGCTGGTGTAAAAACTGCGTCCTCATTACC
>RPOG01002956.1:51699-76129 GCA_008086565.1 Thalassoma bifasciatum | reverse complement strand
CGGCCCCAGCTGAACTTATCTGCCGCTCCGAGCTGCAGCGCATTAAAACTCTTCCTCTGATGACTTCACCCTGAAACCAGAGCTCTGTAAAAACGCTCGTTAACCGCCTCGGCTCAGGGGCCTCGTGTGTCGTACGTCGAACAAACATCAGGAACCAGGCGACTGAAAACGACTCAGACACAAACGAGGAGACGACAAAACTGCAGCAGAAACAGAAACGCAGCTTCAGAGAAAAACACAAAGTTTCACTCTGCACAAACTTCAAACTTCCATCAGTGACTTCACCCTAGTGCCTTAGAAAAAAACAAATTCAAACGAAGATTTTAGGGTTCTGTTTTCATGAATCTAATAAAGTGAAATGCACAGAATTATCTTAAAACGGAATTCCTCATATTTTTATTCATACTCAGCATTGTCTCATATTTTTTTTTACATCTAATAACTAATGAAAAACAAACTTCTCCTAAAAAAGAGGACTTGAACACAATGCAACTAAATAATATCTTCACAAAAACGCAGCGTAAGGATGTGAGAAATATTTCTACAAGGTGAAATTAGTTTTTAAACTTCAACCACAGCCCCATTCAAACGAATGAGGAAACTCAGCTTTTTGACCCGTTATACAGTCGGCCACCAGGGGGAGCAGTTTTTGTGGCAACCTCAGTGTAAGCCCTGAGAAAGCATCTGTTTTATTTTTACAGTTTTTCCAATTAATGAGGTAAAAAGTCAAAACTTCAATTTTAAACTCAAATTTTGTTTTTGTTTTTTCTCCCATAGTTTTGACTTTATTATGTCAAAATACAATAAAATTTGACAAAATTTTAATAACTAATCATTTTTAACTTCTAAAATCTTGACATTTTATTTCAAAATTGTAACTTTGTAACTCAGAGTTTCACTTTTTCAACTCATAATTTCACTTTTTGCCTCTAATTTGTGGTTATTTATCTCAGATTTTGACTTTCTAACTCTTAAGTTCACATTTAACTCATAATTTTACTGTTTATCTCAACATTTTCTCTTTTCAACTCAGAATTTTGACTTATTTAGTCCCAAAATTTTGCTTTTGTAACAAATAATTTGTCTTTTAAGCTTGAAATTTCAGAGATTTATCTCAAAATCTGGACCTTTTATTTCATATCTTCACTTTTCATATCAGAATTTTAACTTTCTGTCTCATGATTTCACCTATTACTTCATAATTTGACTGTTTAATCCCTAAATTTCAACTTTTTAATCTCCAAATTTTGCTGTTGTAACTAACAATTTGTCTTTCTATCTTGAAATTTCGGAGATTTATCTCAAAATCCGGACCTTTTATTTCATAATATCACTTTTTCATATCAAAACTTCAACTTTCTGTCTCATGATTTGACTTTTTAATTCATAATTTGACTGTTTAACCCCAAAATTTCAACTTTTTAATCTCCAAATTTTGCCTTTATGACTAATAATTTGCTTTTTTATCTCGCACTTGTGACGCTCATGAAATTACAGCTTTGTTTTCACAGGGGTTTGCAAAAATCAAAAAAATGAAAAAGTTTTCACAGGAGCTTTAAGCTTTTGGTTTACTAAAAATAAGAAATGATAATTTTTTCTAAAGTTTTAATGTTATGTTTCATGGATGGAGGTCATGCAAAAATAAAAATCATGTATTTTCAGCTTCTTTTGTCAGTGAAAAGAAGGTTGAAAAACAACAAACAAACAAAAAATTTAGCTACAAAAGTTACAATGATGCAATAAAAGGAAACAGAAAGTGTGGAAGTGTTTTGAAAGTTGTTGAGTTTTAACCCCCCCTCCCTGACAGCTGTGGGGGTTTGACTCTGGACCAGGTGTCAGAGTCAGAGTTCAGAGAGTGAAAGTTCCTTTTTAGGGAGAAGAGCTTTTCAGATTCTGCAAATATTTTCCTCCCTGACCCCCCACCCCCCCCNCACCACACACCCCTCAGACTAACATGTGCTCTCCTGGACCCCCGCCATCATCTGCCTCACCCCCCCTTACACTCACACACATGTGGGGGCAGCAGGTCTGGGGGTTTAACCCTTTAGTTTCCACCCAATTCTGGACTTTTTACCATGCAACAGTTTTAAAGCTTATAACTTTAGAACCATGAAGTTAAAATTCATCAGTTTCTCCTCATTTGAAAGATTAAAGTCTCTAGTTTTAGAAAATGTCATGTTTTTATATGTGGATAAAATCCACATCAGGATAAATGCAGCTGAAACACTTTACTTTTTATAACCAATATTTGAACATCATTAACTTTAAGATGCTTCATGTCAGATACAAAACATCCACCACATCACTTCTACACCTTCTCATCTACATCTGGGTGAAATTTGAGCTTTTTAGGTAAAACTTTGTAGGAGTTAGAGAGTTTTTAGTCTCAGGTGACCAAACAAAACCAGCTTCATCAGTGCTCAGTGTCCTCTTTTTAGTCAACTTAGATCTCTTTGTGGAAAAGTTCAACAAAAATCATGAATTTATAGTTACCAGTGACAGATTGCACCTCATTAAGGAGACTTATACTTTAAAATTCTGGCTTTTATTCAAGATCCTTACTTCTTTTCTTTCTAGAATTCCGAATAAAATCTCGAAAACGTGGCTTATTATTTTCCGCAAACGAAGAATCAGACTTTTTTTGCTAGAATACAAACTTCTTTCGAGAATTTCTAACTTTTTATTCCAGGGTTCTAACGTCATACTCCGGCTTTGTGTTCCAAGAAATCACGACATTAATCGAAAAACTTCAGACTTTTTCTAGAATCCTGACTTGAATATAAATTCTAATTATTAATTTTGAATTTGTCAGTGTCCTCTTTTTAGTCAACTTGGCTCCTTTTATGGAAAGGTTCAACAAAATTTATGAACTTATAGTTACCAGTCACAGATTGTACCTCATTAAGGAGACTTAAACTTTAAAATTCTTGCTTTTATTCAAGATCCTTACTTCTTTTCTTTCTAGAATTCCGAATAAAATCTCGAAAACGTGGCTTATTATTTTCCGCAAACTAAGAATCAGACTCTTTTTTTCCTAGAATACAAACTTCTTCCAAGAATTTAAAACTTTTAACGTCATACTCCGGCTTTGTGTTCCAAGAAATCACGACATTAATCGACAAACTTCAGACTTTTTCTAGAATCCTGACTTGAATATAAATTCTAATTATTAATTTTGAATTCATCAGTGTCCTCTTTTTAGTCAGCTTTGCTCTCTTTATGGAAATTATAGTCACCAGTGACAGATTGTACTTCTACGCTCGCCAATGATCTAAACGGCTACGGGGAATAATTTGATGAAACAACACTTTTGATATGTTTGAACTCTGGATTCCTCTGGTGGAAAGGAGAGTGAATATTCAGGGTACGGGCGTCAGGATGTGACGTAATGACCCCAAACAGGTAGGACGTCCACGTTGTTGTGAGAGATTATTTGGTGAAGAAAACTGTGAAACAAACTTAGAGACTGAAATGAGAAGAATCAAAACTTTCTGGGGTTACTGTTTATACTCTGATGATGTCAGAAGAACGACAAATGGTTGCAGTTGCACGAGTGGGAGTGAAGAGGTTAACAGGTTTGCTTCAGCTGCTGCTCTGATGTTGTTGGGGGGGAGGAAGAGAGAGAGAGAGGAGGATCAGAGCTGGAGGGGGGGACACAGACACTCTGAGTCTGGATGAGTGAGCGAGCACATGAGTCCAGAAGCTCCTGAGGATATTACCTCAGCTCTGCTCGTCTTATCTGTGCAGGTTTGTGCAGCAGAGAGGAAGTTTTGACAGCCAGACTTTACAGCAGAGAGAGAGAGAAAACTCAGAGCTGGTGACTTCATCCTCCCTCCCTCCCTCCTTTTTTCTCCCTCTCTCTCTTTTTTCCGTCCGGCAGCATGCCAGCAGTCTTCCTCTTGCTGCGCTCGCTGCTTATCAGGCTCTTCAGTAGCAGACTGGCGGGCTCGGCGGCTCAGTTCCTCAGGAGGATCCTCTCGAGCGGCGCTGCCCACCTCGCCACCGCTCTGCGCCACGTGTGGGAGCGCGTCACATCCCAGGAGTCCAAGGACGCCATCCTGGGCTGCGTGCTGTGCGTTCTCAACATGCACAAGAAAGTAGAGAACTAGAAACAAGCGTCTTCTAGAGACTCTGGATTTTCACTTGTTGCGTTTCCTGAACCGGACTCTAGAAATGTCCGAGAGCATCGTGAGAAAAGTCCAGCCCTTCACCATCGGGACGCGTCTCTCCGTCCCGCAGACTTTCCTCCAGAGCCAGACTCTAGATAACTGCAACCTCCACACACACAACCTGAACTCGCTCTACCTGAGCCGCTCGCAGGTCTGCGCTCACCTGGTTTCCCCCACGAAGGAAGCAGAAGCAGAGGACCACCTGAACCAGAACGTCTCATCGCCGCCGCCGCCCGCCGTTTCCAGATCCATCAAGAAGATCACGATCTCCGGGAGCAGAGAGAATCCAGAGCTGGGACCAGGACCTGGATCCAACAACAACAACAACAACAACGTGAGGAGCTCGTCTGATCCACACCTGCCCCGGATCGTAGGAGTGAGCTGCGAGAACAAACCCAGCTCACACTTCAAGGTAAAAACTCGCTTCTTAACTTTTTTCCAACCACAGGGTCATCGACCTGTTCGCCATTCATATGACGTCATCAAAGCATAAACAGTAACACCTTTAATCAAAAATCAGAATGCTAAATCACGTTTAAAAGCTTAGATCCTATTTCGACAAATTATTCCCGTAGCCGCTTAGATCATTGGCGAGCTCCATTTATTGTGTCTTCATTCATTAACTGGTAACTAAAATTGCATGATTTTTGTTGAACTTTTCCATAAAAAGAGGAAAGTTGACTAAAAAGAGGACACTGACGAATTCAAAATTAATAATTCGAGTTTATATTGAAGTCAGGATTCCAGAAAAAGTCTGAATTTTTTGATTAATGTCATGATTTCTAGGAAAAGAAAGCCAGAGTATGACGTTAGAACCCTGGAATAAAAAGTTAGAAATACTCGAAAAAAGTCTGTATTCTAGCAAAAAGAGTCTGATTCTTCGTTTGCGGAAAATAATAAGCCACGTTTTCGAGATTTTATTCGGAATTCTAGAAAGAAAAGAAGTAAGGATCTTGAATAAAAGCAAGAATTTTAAAGTTTAAGTCTCCTTAATGAGGTACAATCTGGGACTGGTAACTATAAATTCATGGTTTTTGTTGAACCTTTCCACAAAGAGAGCAAAGTTGACTAAAAAGAGGACACTGACGAATTCAAAATTAATAATTAAACTTTATATTCAAGTCAGGATTCTAGAAAAAGTCTCAAGTTTCTGATTAATGTCGTGATTTCTTGGAACACAAAACAGGAGTATGACGTTAAAAGTTTGAAATTCTTGAAAGAAGTTTGTATTCTAGCAAAAAGGAGTCTTATTCTTAGTTTGCAGAAAATGATAAACCAAATTTGGGGGATTTTATTCAGAATTCTAGAAAGAAAAGAAATAAAGATCTTGAATAAAAGCAAGAATTTTAAAGTTTAAGTCTCCCTGATGAGGTACAATCTGTGACTGGTAACTATAAATTCATGATTTTTGTTGAACCTTTCCACAAAAAGAGCAAAGTTGACTAAAAAGAGGACACTGACGAATTCAAAATTAATAATTAAACTTTATATTCAAGTCAGGATTCTGGAAAAAGTCTGAAGTTTTTGATTAATGTCGTGATTTCTTGGAACACAAAGCCGGAGTATGATGTTAAAAGTTTGAAATTCTTGGAAGAAGTTTGTATTCTAGCAAAATGAGTCTGATTCTTAGTTTGCAGAAAATAATAAGCCAATTTCTTTAGATTTTATGCAGAATTCTGGAAAGTAAAGAAATAAAGATCTTGAATAAAAGCAAGAATTTTAAAGTTTAAGTCTCCTTAATGAGGTACAATCTGTGACTGGTAACTATAACTTCATGATTTTTGTTGAACCTTTCCACAAAGAGAGCAAAGCTGACTGAAAAGAGGACACTGACGAATTCAAAATTAATAATTAAACTTTATATTCAAGTCAGGATTCCAGAAAAGGTCTGAAGTTTCTGATTAGTGTCATGATTTCTTGGAAAACAAAGCCGGAGTATGACGTTAAAAGTTTGAGATTCTTGGAAGAAGTTTGTATTCTTGCAAAAAGGAGTCTGATTCTTAGTTTGCAGAAAATAAAAAGCCAACTTTTGGGGATTTTATTCAGATTTCTGGAAAGTACAGAAAAAAGGATCTTGAATAAAAGCAAGAATTTTAAAGTTTAAGTCTCGTTAATGAGGTACAATCTGTGACTGGTAACTATAAATTCATGGTTTTTGTTGAACCTTTCCACAAAAAGAGCAAAATAGACTAAAAAGAGGACACTGACGAATTCAAAATTAATAATTAAACTTTATATTCAAGTCAGGATTCTAGAAAAAGTCTCATGTTTGTGATTAATGTCAGGATTTCTTGGAAAACAAAGCCAGCCAGGAAAAAAAGTTTGAAATTCTTGGAAGAAGTTTGTATTCTAGCAAAAAAGAGTCTGATTCTTCGTTTGCGGAAAATAATAAGCCACGTTTTCGAGATTTTATTCGGAATTCTAGAAAGAAAAGAAATAAAGATCTTGAATAAAAGCCAGATTTTTTAAGTACAAGTCTCCCTGATGAGGTACAATCTGTGACTGAGAACTACAATTTCATGATTTTTGTTGAACTTTTCCACAAAGAGAGCAAAGCTGACTAAAAAGAGGACACTGACGAATTCAAAATTAATAATTAAACTTTATATTCAGGTCAGGATTCTAGAAAAATGTCAGGATTTCTTGGAAAACAAAGTCAGCCAGGAAAAAAAGTTTGAAATTCTTGGAAGAAGTTTGTATTTTAGCAAAAAAGAGTCTGATTCTTAGTTTGCAGAAAATAAAAAGCCAAATTTTGGGCAAATAATCTGGCAAATAAAAGCCAGATTTTTTAAGTACAAGTCTCCCTGATGAGGTACAACCTCTGACTGTGACCTACAATTTCATGATTTTTGTTGAACTTTTCCACAAAAAGAGCAAAGTTGACTAAAAAGAGAACACTGAGCACTGATGAAGCTGGTTTTTCATATAAAAACTCAAACTTTCTGTCTCATGATTTGACCTTTTAATTCATAATTTGACTGTTTAATTCCCTAAATTTCAACTTTTTAATCTCCAAATTTTGCCTGTGTGACTAATAATTTGCTTTTTTTATCTTTTACTTGTGACACTCATGAAATTACAGCTTTTTTTGCAAGGGCTTTTCAAAATTAAAAAATGAAAAAGTTTTCACTGGACCTTAAAGCTTTTGATTTACTAAAATTAAGAAATAATAATTTCTTCAAAAGTTTAAACGCTATCTTTCATGGACAGAGGTCATGCAAAAATAAAAATCATCTATGTTTTATTTTTACAGTTTGTCCAATTTATGAGGTAAAAAGTCTAACTCAAATTTATTTATTTATTTTTTCCCCCATAATTTTGACTTTATTATGTCAAAATATGAAAAAAAATTGATACCTGATCATTTTTCCCTTTTTCTTTTTTCAAAACTTGACTAAATTATCAAGAATCTTGACATTTTCTTTCAAAATTTCACCTTCTCAACTCATAATTTGACTTTTTGACACTGAGCACTGATGAAGCTGGTTTTCTTCGCACAGCAAAGTGAGTACAACTCTGCTTGGTGTTGGGTGAGACTAAAAACTCTCTAACTCCTACAAAGTTTTACCTAAAAAGCTCAAATTTCACTCAGATGTAGATGAGAAGGTGTAGAAGTGATGTGGTGAATTTCATAAATCTGGTTTAAAGCATCTTTACATGATTGGTTTTCAAAAATGGGTATAAAAACGAAAAGATAAAAAAAGTGTTTCAGCTTCATTTATCCTGATGTGGACTTAAGCCACATATAAAAACATGACATTTTCCGAAACTAGGACTTTAAACTTTAAAAATGAAGTGTCACTGATGAATTTTGACTTTATGGTTCTACAGTTATAAGCTTTAAAAACACAGCAGGATATAAAGTCCAGAATTGGGTGGAGTGTCACTTAAAATCAGCTCAGAAACACAAACTTGTGCAGAAATTCATCTGTTTACATCTTAATGAGCTTCACTTCCATTAAAACACCACACTGGAAAATAGAGTTTTGCACATTTGTCATTCTATTTTATGTCAATATGATAAAAAGATATAACTGGGGTTGTTGTGATAACTTTTCAATTACTTTAGCCCCTCGCAGCTGTTTAGTAAAGCTACAGCTTCCAAGTTATTCCCTTTGCAAAATATATTTATATCAAACAACTACATGAAGAAGTGAAGTTAACTAACAAGTCTAAAGAAACCAAACTAAAACAAACGTTTTATTTAATCCACACAACTTCTGTTGGTTTTTGACTCAACATGAAATTCTAAAGCAGCCCTTTACATCAAATTTTTACACTAAAAGAAGTTTTTCAGTCATTAAAATGGAATATTTTGACTTTAGAGGTTATACAACAACATTTCAGTGACGTACTCTTGCAGAAAAGTGTCATAATTAAACCTTGAGTGAAGTTTTTTGAAGTTATGTAACACGACTGTAGCTCCACTCGCTTCTAACTTCTGTCACCAGTTTAGTTTTTACTTATATTAAAGAAAGCAGAAATGTGACTTAAATTACATGCTTATATAAAAAAAATGTGGTGTTTCAGCAAAAAGAAAACCAGAAAGTGAATATTTACATCCTGTTGCATGAAATTACCTATTATATTTCTGATGCTGCTTCAGTCATTGGTCAAAAAATTTGTTTAAAGTCTTAATTTCTTGTGTTAAGCTGGTTTCAGTTTCACATTTAAAAGACTTTTATACACACAATTTAGACTTCTGAAGATGTTTTACTTGGTGAACAATATGCATAAGATGGTTTTGCAAACGTTTATAACTCAAGAAATTTACAAAACGATCAAAACTGAGTTTAAACTGGTTTATTTAAGTAGTTCAGTGGCTTTAAGTCTCAAAAAGTGAAGTTTTAAATGGTTAAAATTGCAGGAAAAGCTTGTATTAAAGAACAGGTTAAAGTGAAAATGCTGCCAGATTGCCTCTTAATTTGCTTCGCTTCTTTTTTGTGGCTTTAAAAGCTTTTCAATCGTCATTTGTGGCTTATTTAAATAACTTAAAGCTCCCTATCTTTCTTTTTATTAAAGGTTTTATTAAAAAAAGAGAGCAGTGATGGATTACAGCCAGCGCAGGGAAACACCAGAGTGACGCAGAACGGAGAAAAGTCCGTCCAACAGGTAAAATTCTTTAATGAATTCTTTACTAACATAATATATAAATATATATATATTGCCTTTTCAGAAGTTTAAAGCTCCTGTGAGAAGTTTTCATTTTTCAGTTTTTGTACTCTAAGCTGGACGAATCAGTCTGAGTTTTCTCGTACACGATATGAAACAATAAGTTAAAACTCTAAAAGAAACATTTCTTTCTATATTTTAGTAAATTAAAAGTTTAAAGCTCCTGTGAGAAGTTTCTATTTTCTAGTTTATACATTCCTTGTACACAAAGCTGACTTAAATTTGTCTGATACATGAACTGTTCAAAAAATTAAGATCTAACTTTTGGAAAACAAAAACATGATGTTTCTTAAATCCAGTCAAAAAAAAATTTAAAGCTCCTGTTAGAAGTTTCGTTTTTGACCAAACAGTCTTGATTTGGTCTCACACGTGAATTTTTTTAAAAGTCTAAGTCTAAACTTTCGGGAAAGAAAGGAAGAAATGCTTTTCTTAAATTCAGTAAAAAAAAAATATATATATATATATATATATATATATATATATATATATATATATATATATATATATATATATATATATATATTATTATGATAATTAAAGCTCCTGTGATGAGTCTTCAATTCTCAAATTTTGCCAATCTGTCCTCATATAATTTTTCTAGTTCATAAACTGTTTTAAAAAATCACTTTTAACTTTAAAAAAAGGAAATGCTTTGGTCTTAAATTCAGTTAAATAAATGTTTAAAGCTACAGTGTGAAGTTTTCATTTTTCAGTTTCTGTTCTCTAATCTGGACAAATCAGTCTGAGTTTTTTCGTACACGATATGAGACAATAAGTTAAAGCTCGAAAAGAAACATTTTTTTTTATTTTAGTAAATTAAACGTTTAAAGCTCCCCCAAAAACTTTTAGTTTTCAATTTTTGAAGAGCTGCGAAAAATTGTTGTCTTTTCATGAGTGCCTTGTACATGAATTGTTCAAAATTAATTACTTTTAAGTTAAAAAAATATTTCAATTAAACTTAGTATAAAACTTTTAAAGCTCCTGCAAGAAGTTCTATTTTGTGTTGATTTTTGCACCCCTAGTTGTTGAAGCAGTCTTGATTTTGGGTTATACATGAATTGTTAAAAGAATGTTGAATTTTACCTTCAAGAAAGGAAATACATTTATTTCTTTCTAAAATCCTTAAAAACAAAACTTTAAAGCTCCTATTAGAAGTTTTAATTTTCAGTCTTTTTTCACTCACAGCTAAAATAATTAGTTTGTTGAGTTTGTTTCATACAGGAATTGTTGAAAACTGAGGTTCAAATTATTATTATTTTTGTTCTGTAATAGTAAATTAAAGCTCCTGAAATGATTCGACATATTTCAATTTTTCCATTTCTTCTGGACAAAACTGTCTTTTCACCAGTTTTTCCTTAATGTGAATTGCTCAAAAAAGTAATTTTCAAGTTTTAAAGGGGAATTTTTTCTTTAACTCAATAAAAATATTAAAGCTACTGTGAGAACTTTAATTCTGTGTTGATTTTTGCACCCTAAGTGGTTGAAGTGGCCTTGAATTTATGTTTTGCATGAATTGTTCATGAGTTAAAGTTCTCAAATTCAGGAAAAAAAAAACTTTAAAGCTCCTGTGAGGAGTTTTCATTTTTCAAATTTTGCGCCCATGTTAAGAAAACCATCTTCTGGATGTTTCATAAATATTAATTTGTCAAAAACAGGGGAAAAAAGCAGGTAAAAGGTGTGAAATTGGAAGGTTTTAGTTAATCCTGCCATGACACCTACCCCCCGGCTGTGATTTCAGACGTACTAAAGCGCGATGTAGAAACAATATCTCATTTTTCTGATGGGTTTGTTTTCTTTTTGAGGTCGTAAAGAGACATAAGAGGTAGTTTTGGTTTGTTTCATAGGGAGTGCAAAATCTTTCACAGGAGCTTTAAGTGTTGAATTTCAGGTTTTTGTGTCTTTAATGCAGATTTTTCCTGCTGTATGAAAAATGTCTGTTGTTTTGTTGTGCAGCTGTGGACTCGTGAATCTCTGCGTTTAGGAGGTGAAGTCATTTTCTGCGTACCGGCCAAAACCTGAACACTTTATTATATTATTATACGTTTCGGAGGTGGAAAATCAGTTAAAGGAGTCTTTGAACGCCTCACACACGGCCTGTTGTTCGCTCCTGTGTCAGTAAAGAAACGCTGTGAGATAGAGTCAGGAGGCTGAAGTCATGAGTGTGTGTGTGAAGTGTGTGTGTTGTGGGTGAAGTGTGTGTTGCAGAGGCAGGGCTCACTGGAAAACATGAGGTCAGGGAAGATGTTAACAAAAGAAAAAGCTCGCCGAAGCCCTCGTGGCGGCTGGTTACGCAGCAATAACACTGACACAGCAACGGCCTCGTTTCCCCTCTCAGAGAAAACAAACCTCTCTCTCTCTCTCTCTCTCTCTCTCTCTCTCTCTCTCTGGACTCCTGTCCTCTACCTGCTCAGATGTGAACGATCCTGTTGTTTACATGTGAGCTTCCTTCATGAGCGCAGATGTTTCCTGATGTTCACAGCGACTCTGCAGCTTTAAATAAAAGTGTCACTGACATGAATGGACGCTGAGACATCCTCTCATTGTGAAGTGATAACAGCTTTTCAGGGTTTTTATGGTTTAACTCTCTCGTCTGTTTTGGTTTTGTGCAGATTTCACTTCCTGAGCTTCAGAGAAGAGAGAACGAGGCTCCAGCAGCGGTTTCATCACAGTGCGACTTCTTCACGCACCGAAACTCGCTCTTCAACAAAGAAGTGCTGCAGGTAAGACGACTGTGAAACTAAGCATCTCGTTAAACCCAGAAAACGTGTTGATTCTTGAGTAAAAACAGGATGTGGTTTTCTTTTCATGCGTTTCCTCCTGAATCTAAAATATCATCACAGCCTCAAAGTGAAAACTGTCCCCACAATGAAGGACTCACCTCTATACATCCTTTGGGAATCCTGATAACATTCCAGAATTTCGTGGCATTCTGGAAAATCAGATGACGTTCCAGAGTTCTGATAACATCTAAGCTCTCTGCTGCCGTTAAATAATTCTGGATACATTCCAGGCTTCAGAAAATGTTCCAGAACTCTGATCACTTTCAAGAAAGCTTATAACTTCTTAGACTTTTGGTGACATCATAGAATCTTGGTTTCATTCCAGAAATCTTACAACATACTGTTGCTGATGACACTCTAGAATCCTTGTGACATTCATGGGATTTTGGCCACATTCAAGAGTCCTAAAAATACACCAGAATTATGCAACACTCCAGAATGTCTAAATACTCCAGACTTCTGCCACCAATCTAGAATTCTGAATATGCTCCAGAACTCTGATCACATTCAAGCATACTGAGGTTTTCCTGACTTGCTCGGATTCTGACGATATTCTGACGTGACATTCTAGGACTCTGGCCGCCTTCTAGAGTTCTAGAATACTCCAGAATTTCAGCAATAGTCTAGACTTTCTTTTACACTCCAGATTTATGGTGACATTCGAGATTTTCTTACAATACCCCAGGATTCTGGCGACACTGTAGAATTCCGGAGTCATTCTAGAATTCTGCAATGTTGCCAGAATTTTGATCGCATTCCAGAACACTTGACCTTTATTTTTAATGTTAGGAAACTCTGGTGACATTCCAAGAGTTTTGGCGACACACCGGAATTGTGTTTGCGTACTAGAAATTCTGATAACATTCCAGACTTATCTTGACACTCCAGACTTCTGCCAATATTCTAGAATACTGATCGCACTCCAGATTTTCTGGTGACATTCTAAAATTCCGATAACGTCCCATAATAATGTACACCAATGATCTAGATCCTGATGACACGCCAGTAATCTAGCGACACTCTAGAATTCATGCGTCGTTCTAGGATTCTGCAAACGTTCAAGGATTGTGATCACATTCTAGAATAACTCGCAACTTTTCGGACTTTTGTTGCCAGTCAAGGAAACTCTGATTTAATTCTGGAATTCTGATAATAATGCGGATAACTTTCTAGAATTCCGGAATTACTCCAGAATTTTAGCAATAATCTAAACTTCCTATTACACTCCAGATTTACGGTGACATTTGAGATTTCTTACAATAACCCTTGGATTCTGGCAACATTGTAGAATTCTGGTGTCATTCTAGAATTTTGAAAAAGTTCTAGAATTGTGTTCACACCCCAGAACACTTGCAACCCTCTAGACCTTTATTTTCAGTTAATGAAACTCTGATGACACTCTGGAATTCTGGCAACACACCAGAATTGTGGTTACATTCGAGAATTCAAATGACATTCCAGACTTATCTTAACATTCCAGACTTTTTTCAACATTCTAGACTTCTGTCAACATCTTAGAATTCTGATAACGTTCCATAATAATTTCCGCCAACAATCTAAAACCTGATGACACGCCGGTAATCTAGCGACACTCTAGAATTCATGCGTCATTCTAGAATTCCGCAAACGTTCAAGGATTGTGATCACATTCCAGATTACTCGTAACTTTTTAGACTTTTGTGTTTTAGACACTCAAGGAAATCCTGAATTGTGATTTCATTCTGGAATTCTGATAATAACGAGGATAACATCTGATAACTTTCTAGAATTCCGGTTACATTCTGGAATTTTGGCGATGTTCAGGGAAATTCGATGATGTCGTAGCATTCTTGTTACATCAGAGACTTTTTAGTGACATTACAGGATGTTGGTGAAAATCCAGAAGTTTGATGTCATTCCAGATTTCTAGATACATTTTAGATTTCTGGCTGCAGAGAACAACATCAGACGCGCGCTCTGATTATCTTTAACTATCAGTAATAGAGGATATTGATGTGTGTCAGACAACTTTTTTAAATGTTTGAGGTAAAAGTCAGAAGTTTTCCGGAAAAACAGACTCGTAGATACTTATCTGGATCATTCAGGAGGTTTAACGCTCACTACATCTGTCTGAACTCCGGCTTCATTTTTCCACTTTTCTGTGTTTCTGTGTTTCCTCACACGGTTGGAAACTCGTCAAAATGTTCGAGTATTGTGAACATTTTCCAGCCCACTCTTCCAGATCATGTTTTAAATCTCTGTTAAATTAATCCAGATTAAGGAATCTTTCTGGGCCTCTCGTCTCCTCTCGCGTAAATAACGCCGAGCGACAGGTCGAGATGAGATCAGAGAGGAAGCTGCCTGTCGTGTGACCCGGCGAGGAGAAGAAAATATGAACTGCTTCTTATTTTGTCCTGAGAACTGTACGAGCTGTGTTCAGCAGAGGGAAGAGGGAGGGGAAGCCGCCACAAGTGAAGCAATTATTTGGGGATGAGATCATTGTTTGGCTCCATCTCTTCACGCCTATGGCCCGGAGAGACGCAGCCAAGCAGCACAACTGGCTGCGTTATCTCATCGCTGCCGCCCCCCAAACAACGTACCGGGACATTTTTCTCAGAGTTCGGCTCGGGGACATTTTGTCCTGCAGCTCCGTCGAATGATAAACTGTCTGCTCCCATTTATAGGAATTAATTTTGAACGTGTGAGCTGAAGGAAATGTCTGATGCATGTGTTGAAAACAGGCCTGCAGCACGTCGTTAATGTTAACAAGCTTAGCAGCCCCTCTGCTCTTCGCTGGAGCTCCACGATCTGTTGCTTTTGGACCAAACCGCTCGCAGTGTTTGGTTTTTTTTTCCCCGAACAGCTCGAGAACCTGGGGATCACGAGCTGTGGAAGTGGAAGTGGAAGTGCGCTGACTTTTAAAGGCCTCTGATGTTTCAGAGTCAGCTGCTCGGAGAAACATCTGTCTCTGCAAAACATCTCTGCTTTCAGCGTCTCCTTTCCGTGATGATGGAGAAACTTCCACTCCCACAGTCGCTCGGAGCCAAGCTGCATTACAGGAGAGCAGAAGAATCCGCGCTCTGCTGCAGCTTTTATAAAGTGTTAACATGTTCTGAAACTAAAATCAACTTCAGTTTCTGTTTTCTCCTCCTCACAAATAATTTCCACCCGTGTTTTGAGTTCTGAGCAAGAAACTTTAAGTCCAAGGAAATTAACGGTTCCCAAATCAGTCCAGTGACACAAGGAGAAGAAATAAAAGTAACTTCTCTACACCACCAGGCCAGCAGAGGGCAGTAAGAACGAGACAAAGGTTGTTTAACGAACTCTGGAGACAAAGACGACTGAAAACAACAAAAACTTCTGAACTTAGCAGAAATCCACGACAATCCAGAATTTTGATTGTACATTCGAAAGTTCTGAATTTTCAGAATTCCAAAGAGGGTCCGGAATTCTCGGGACATTCTAGAATCCTGGTGACATTCTTAAATTCACGTAACATCCCCCGAAAATTCCCTGTGACCTCCTAAATATTCCCTGGTAAGATTCTAAAATCTTGGTGACATTTCAGTTGTCATGTTTTTCTAGATTTTTGGAACCAAGATTCAAGCAAAACTCCAGAATTATGGTGAAATTTTGGGATTCCCATTACATCCTGGATTCGAGAAATACTCAAGAATTCTAAGAACGCTCTAGAGTTTCGATGTCAGTCCAGAATGCCATTAAACTCCGAAAGTCCAGGTACGACCCTGAATCTGGTGCTATTCTGGAATTATGGTAGCATTCTGGAATTCTGATTATATCCCAAATATTCCCGGTAAGGTTCCAAAATCTTGGTGATAGTTCAGTTTTGATGTTGTTCTAGAAAATTGGTGACACTCCAAAATTGATTTGGACATTTTGGAATTCAAGCAAAATTCTAGAGTTATGGTGAAATTTGAGGACTCCGATTACATCCTGAATTCTAGTAATTCTCAAGAGATACAGTCCAGAACTCCACTGAACTAAGGAAAAATTCAAGGTACATCCTGGAATCTGGTGCTATTCTGGAATTAAAGTGGCATTCCAGAATTCTGATTACTTCCTTAAATTTCTGGTAAATTTTGGTGACCTTTATAGTTTTTATGACACTCTAGAATTATTGTAAAATTCCGTTGGACATTTCTCGAATTCAAACAAAATTCTAGAATTCTGGTTCGTTTCTGATTACATCCTTGATTCTGATGATACTCTGGAATAATGGTAGCATTCCAGGATTCTGATT
The DNA here is from genome assembly GCA_008086565.1 of Thalassoma bifasciatum. Lineage (NCBI taxonomy): Eukaryota > Metazoa > Chordata > Actinopteri > Labriformes > Labridae > Thalassoma > Thalassoma bifasciatum. The sequence continues at coordinate 59,768 of RPOG01002956.1, read as the reverse complement.
ACCTCCTAAAATTCCCTACGAGATTCGAACAATTTTGGCGACATTTCAGTTATGATATTGTTCTAGAATATTGGTAACATTCCAAAATTGCTTTGGACATTTTGGAATTCAAGCAAAATTCTAGAGTTATGGTGGAATTTGAGGTAGTACATCCTGGAATCATGGTAGCATTCCAGAATTCCGATTACCTCCTTCAATTTCTGGTAACATTCCAAAATTTTGATGACCTTCCTTCAAAGTTTTGATGACGTTCTAGAATTATCCGTAAATTCCAAAATTCCTTTGGACATTTTTACGGAATTCGAGCTAAATTCAGGAATCCCGGTTTATTTCTGATTACATCCTTGATTCCGATGATACACCGGAATTCTGGGGACATTCCAAAATTCTAGAATTCTGACGAAATTTCAGAACTCTCACGAGACGATGACGTTCCTGCCTTTCTAGTGACATTCCAGAATATTGGTTGCATTCCAGACTTTCGATGATGTTCCAGAATTTTGTCGACATTCCAGAATTCACAAGGACATTCTAGAATTTTGTTAACATTCTGGAATACCTGATGACCTTGTTGAATTTTGAGGACGTTTTAGAATTTTTGTGACGCTCCAGAATTTTTGCCACATTAAAAACTTTAGACAAGCTGATTCGCTGCTCAGGAACTAAATCTAGACCCTGGTTCCTGATGTTAAATCACGCAGAGTTCCTAAAGTGGTTCCTGTTGTGGAAAAGCAGGTTTGTTTTAGACCTTTTCTGTTTGTTTTGGACTGTCACAGATCTTGAGAAAGCTCCTGAAGTTCTCTGCTGTCTTTGTTATTTTTCTGCCTCAGATTAAAAACATGGAGTTTGTTGTTTTTTTTGTTTTGACTTCACGTCTTTTCCAGATTTGATCAAACTCAGAGATTTGATCTGGATTTTTTTCGTGTTCTTTGTTCTTTGTGCGGCTCTGGAGCTCGACTGTACATTTTGATAAACAGACAATTGTTTGGAGCTCACACAGGAAGAAACAAGGGAATCATAGACTTCCTGTATGAGGTCATTATAACGGCGTGGAGACGGGGGGGGGGGGTTGTTGTGTCGAGCTCTTTTCCTTCTGTTGGAGCAGAAATACCCGGCTGCTCCGCGGGGGGGGGGGGTCGTAAAGTTAATGAGCCGTTTCTCTGAGATTAAAAGCTGATGATGTCACTTTTCCTCAGAGGCTGCGACTCGTCCCGACTCGACGCTTTAATGACTCAGAGCGAAGTTTCTGCAGAGTTCAACCGTCACCGTAGATCAAACTGAAGCTTTGATGAAACATTAAAGATTTAATTCAGGAATAACTGGTTTGTTGGTTTGTTTGACGCTCCAAAGAAAAAAGAGAGCTCTGATCAGGAATTTTATGTCACTTTACAATTTCACAAACTTACGTTTTTTTCTCAAGATACTGAAATTTATCTGGCAGTTTTTTTATTCAACTATCTTACAGTTTTGACTTATTATCTCAAAATAATTACTTCTTATCATAAACTCTTGAGCTTTTTTACTCATATTTCCGCTATTTTCTTGAAACCCTGTTTTTATTATCTGAAAATTTTGACTTTTTCTCTCAGATTTCTTTACTTTTTGACTTTAAATCTCAAAACTTGACTTTATCTTTCAATGACTTACGGCTTTTTCTCTTAAAATCTGACTATTTACCTCAAAAGTTTTACTTTCTTGATTAAAATTTTGACTTTAAATCTCAAAATCTTGACATTTTCTCTTGGAGTTCTTTAATTTAATCCCAAAAATTTGACTTTACTGTCTGAGAATTTCAACTTTTTCTCTAAAATTTTGATTTTTTATTTTTTGTTGCTAAAAATCTTGGCTTGTAATCTCAGAATTTTGACTTTTTAATCTCAAAACTTGACTTTATCTTACAATTTTGACATTTTCTCTCAAAATCTGACCTTTAATCTTGAAATTTTGATTTTTTTTTTTTTTGGTGTAAAATTATGACTTTTCATCTTAGCATTTTGACTTTTTCTCTCAGAATTTTTTTCTTTTCCTCTTAAACTTTGACTTTTTATCCCTAAATTTTGTGCTTTTATCTCAAAATTTTGTCTTTTTCTCTTGGAAATTTGAACTTTGGTTCCCTAAAATTGACTATTTTATCTTAGAATTTTAGTTTTTGATCTGAAAAAGTTGACTTTTTCTCTGAAAATACTGACTTTTCACCAGTCAGAATTCTGACTTTTACTCTGGAAAAAAATCAACCTTTCCTCTAGTTTTGACTTTTTTTCACAGAATTTACACTTAACCTGGGCCAAAAGAGTTTTTAAAAAAGGAAGTACTACCTCGATTTAAAGGAAACTTCCGTCACGCTGCAGAAATCTCACACTGAGAAACTTTAACACCACTTTACTGCAAATAAATCCACTTTCTGTGACTCAGACGATAAGTAAACTGCATAAATCAGGTCTCAGTGCTGATAAAACTTTATATAAACGTGTTCAGTAGGTTTCACTCAGAATAAAGCTAGAATAAAAATAATTCAAATGTTCTCTGCAGAGAAATTAACTCTGGTTTTGGGGGAACGGGCTCTTACCTGCAGGATGATGGACGGATGTTCAGTTTGTTCAGAGTCAGTTTTCTCTCCATCAGCCGCTGACGAGGACTCACCTGGACGGAGTTACAAAAATAAAACTGAATAAGGAAAACTCTTCAAAATATTTCACTCAAAAGTGATCAAAGCATTCAATGGACAATGTTCAAAACAAACATATTAATCTGATTTTCAGGGCTGCGTTATTTCAAAATTATGGAAGCCTGTTTCCGCCAGTTATGAAAATATAAAGGAAAAAACTTACTTTGGGGACTTTTTTTGCCCATAAAAAGTCAGAATTTTTAGATAAAGTCAAAATTTCAAGTTGAAAAAGTTGAAATTTTCAGATAAACAGTCAAAATTTATACCTGAATCTACACGCTATTCAAATTTCAACAATTTAACTTGAAATGTCAACTTCTATCTCAAAACGTTAACTCTTTTAACTCGAAATAATGACCATTTATCTCAAAATTTTGACTTTTTCAACACAAATTCCGACTATTTAATCACAAAATTTCGACCGAAAACTAGCAATTTTGACTTCTATCTCAAAAAATTGTATTTTTTACTTTAATTTTGACTTTTAAATCTCAAAATTTTGACATTTTTCTCATTCAAAATTGTGACCTTTTTTTAAACTCAGAATTCTGTATTTTCCTCTCAAAATTTTGACTTTTATCTAAAAACCTGACTTTATCTTACAATTATGACTTTTTTCCTGTTTTCATTGTTGTCTGACTTCTCAAAATCCTCCTTGATTTTTAAATTCAATTGAAGAATTCTGAAATTTAATTTGCAATTCTGATTTAATTCTCAGCTCCGGCTTCTTATTCCTCAGATTTTTAACTTTATGTTTGAAATTCTGAGATTGATGATCAAATTCTGACTTTCTTCAAAGATTTCTAACTTCTTTTTTTTCAGATTTCTTACATTAACTTGAGAACCAAAGGCAGAATTTTGATTTGTAAAGAAAATGTAGATTATAAACTAGTTTGTAGGTTGTTTTTTTTGCAGGTGCTCTGTTGTTTTTCGAGTGTAACTCCTTCATGAACACCTTTAATTTGCATCTTTTCGTTCCTGTTTCCTGTTTAAGGCCGAAGCCTGGATTAAAGGAAAACTCCAGGACCTGAAGGACGGCTGTAACGTTCAGCGCTGCCCCCTGCAGGACTGGGAGGAAGCTTCGCAGACGCTGCAGAGAGACCTGAAAGACTTCGAGAACACCTTGATCCAGCTCAACCAGGTGAGTCTCTAACGACCCTCCTGACTCTGTGACGGCTCAGAAACATCAGATAATTCTCTCCCGTGTTTCTGAAAGATGGGCGAGCAGCTGGTCTGTAAACTGAACCCGTCGTCCGAGCTGGTGAAGAAGCAGCTCGCTCAGCTCAAGGACCAATGGCAGAGCCTGAAACAGACGGCGGCCAATCAGACGAGGGCGCTGGGCGGAGCCAAAAACCTGCAGGAGTTCAACAGGAAAGTGGACAAACTGGAGGCCTGGATCAAAGAGAAGGTCAAACATCTCTGATTCTTTAGAAAACTTTAGGGGGAACTTACTCAAAACCCCCCCGATAAAAAAAAAAAAAAAAAAGGGTTAGAGCCCCCAAACCTCCCCCCCTCTGTGAGATCCTGCAAAAACCCAAATCCCCATTTTATATGATGTAAACATACATAAATAATATGTAGAGTCCCAATTTGCGCCTAATAATTATATATAAATGGAAAAAACGTCTTTGAGATGTTTCTTTTTTCACATGAAGTCGAACTTTTGAATTTAAAATAAACAAGATAAGTCTGGATTATTACTTTTTTTTCTCAAAATTTCAACTTTAGCTAAAGATTTTAATAGTTTTTCTCATAATTTAGACTTGATTTATTCAAAATTGATAATGACTTTGACTTTTTATCTCATAAATATGACTTATATTACAATTTTTGGCTTTTATTCCAAGAAATCAAATTTATGTTACAATTTTTTTTCTCAATTATTTAATGATTTTGAGTTTTTATTTCAAAATTACTACTTTTTTGGGGGAATTTTGACTTTTTTTCAGAAAATTCTGGCTTTTTCTCTCCAAATTTTGACTTTTTATCTCATAATTCTGACTTATATTACAATTTTTGGCTTTTATTTCAAGAAATCAAATTTATATTACAATTTTTTTTTTCTCAATAATTTTATGACTTTGACTTTTTATCTCAGAATATTGACTTTTCATCTTGAAATTTTGACCTTTTCTCTCTATTTAGCCCTTGAGACAAAAAAATTGACTTCATAAATCTGGAATTTTGACTTTAATTCAGAAAATTCTGACTTTTCTCTCAAAAATTTTGACTTTTTATTCAGTATTCAGACTTTTCCTCTCTTAGCTTTTTACCTTTCATTCAAAAATACGACTTAATTATTCCAGAATTTTAACTTTTTATCTAAAAATCTTGACATTTCCTCTCAAAATTTGGACTTTTTATCTGAAAACTTGACTGTATATTACAATTCAGATTTTTTCTTTCAATGTTTTTTTACTTTCGATCCCCCCAAAAATTACCTTATTTGTCTAGAATTTTACCTTTTCATCTAAAAATTTTGAATTCTTCTCCCAAATGTTGACTTTTTATCTCAAAACTTGACTGTATATTACAATTTAGACTTTAAAAAACAACTTTTATTCTAGTTTTGACATTTTAACTCACAATTTTACTAAATATGGCTAAAAAGTCCTCACTCCAAAGTCTTTACAGCCTCTTTTTACTCTCTTTGTTCAGTATTTTGATTTAAATGTGTCTCAAAACAAAGGATGTATGGTTTTTTTAGTAGTTAAAATAGTAAACAGAGGTTTTTCTCAGGAGGAGGATCAGTCTCTGGTGAGCGTCCTCGGGGAGAACGTGGACAAAATGCAGCTGACGCGAAGAATCCTCGACCTGAAACAGGTGAGTTTCTCTCATATGGTGATGGTTAGTTTTGTGATTCCTCTGATCTCAGGGTTAAAGACGTGTGAGGTCACAGTTTTTCTGTTTCTCTCTGTTTCTGCAGGACGAGCAGCTTCACAGGAACCTCCACGAGGAAATCAACCAGCTCGCTCTGAAGATGGAGAAACACGGGAAGACGGACGGAAAAAACATCTGCAGCAGAAGGAAACACATCAACAAAATGTAAATGAACAGTCAAATCAGGAAGGAAACATCAATAAGATTTATGTTAAAATCAGGAGGAAACATCAGTAACGTGTAAACTTAACAAGAATGAAGTCTTAAACTTTGAGAACTAGGTTGTAAACTTACGAGAAATAAGTTTTAAGCTTTCGAAAATAAAGTCATAAACAAACAAGAAAAAAGTTGCTAACCTCCAAGAGTAAAGTTGTAAACTCACTAGAAAAAAGTCATACACTTACGAGAATCAAGTTGCAAACTTACGAGGAAAAAATTCTTAAACCTCCTGGAATAAAGTCATTTGAACTCATGCGAGTAAAGTTGTGAACTCACGTGAAAAAGTCACAAACTAATGAGAAATAAGTTTTAAACCTACGAGAGTCAAGTCATAAACTCACAAGAACAAAGTTGTAAACTTGCAAGAGTTAAGTCATAAATTTATAATAACAAAGTTACTAACTTGTGAGAAAAAAGTGGTAAACCTCCTTAAATTAAGTCTTAAACTTACAAGGGTAAAGTTGTTTACTTTCAAGAAATAAGTTGTAAACTTACAAGGGAAAAGTTATCTTACGGAAAAAGGTCATAAACTTATTGGAGAAAAGCTGTGTACCCCCAAAAATAGAGTTGTAAACTAACAAGAATAAAGTCGTAAAATTACGAGAAATGGAATTGTAAACTTACGAGAAAGAAGTCGTAAACTTAAGAGAAAGAAGTCGTAAACTTAAGAGAAAGAAGTCGTAAACTTACAAGAATAAAGTCGTAAACTTACAAGAATAAAGTCATAAACTTACAAGAATTAAGTCGCAAACTTACGAGAAAAAGTTGTAAACTTACGTGACAAAAGTCGTAAACTTACTAGAATTAAGTCGTAAACTTATGAGAAAAATGTCGTAAGCTCACGGGACAAAAGTCGTAAACTTACAAGAATAAAGTCGTAAACTTATGAGAAAAATGTCGTAAGCTTACGGGAAAAAAGTTGTAAACCTACGAAAATAAAGTCGTAAACTTACGAGAATAAAGTTGTTAACTTACAAGAATAAATTCGTAAACTTACAAGAAAAAAGTCGTAAACTTACAAGAAAAAAGTCGTAAACTTATGAGAAAAAAGTCGTATATTTACAAAAATTAAGTCATAAACTTACGAGAATAAAGTCACAAACTTAAGAGAATAAAGTCATAAACTTACAAGAATAAAGTCGTAAACTTACGAGAATAAAGTCGTAAACTTATGAGAATTAAATTGTAAACTTACCTGTTCTTGTTGAAGGTGGCTGAAGGTGCAGACTCACCTCAAACTCCATCATGAGAATCTTCAGTTGGCTCTGGAAGTTTCCTCCATCCACCAACAGGCTGATAACACCCTCTTCGCCATCAGTAACATGGTACGATCAATATTTACTCTGAAACCTGAGGGACAAACATCACTCACAAATTAACAGGAGTGTCCTCTCTCTCTCTCTCTCTCTCTCTCTCTCTCTCTCTCAGAAGAAAAGCATCCCTCCATCCAAAGAGCTGGACAGTTTTGGAGACAGAGAAATAAGAGACATCGCTTCTCAGATCATGGTAGGAGACGAAATTTACTAACAAACAACTGTGTTTACTCTTTTTAAATCATCAAAAGACTGAGATGGCCACTCCAGAACCTTCATTTTATTCTGCTGTAGCCAATGGCAGGTCCACTTGTCCTTGTGTTTTGGATCATTGTCATGTGTGAACGTCCAAGTACGTCTCATGTGCAGCTTCTGGGCTGATGAGTGTAAATTTTCCTCCAGTATTTTCTGATAACATGCTGCATTCATCCTTCATTCATCAGTTTGGACCAAGTTTCCTGAGCCTTTGTAGCTCACACATCCCCAAAACATCAGTGATCCACCTCCGTGTTTCACAGTAGGAATGGTGGACCTTTCATCATAGGCCTTGTTGACTCCTCTCCAAATGGAACAATGTTTATGGTTGTGGACAAAAAGTTCACTTTTGCTCTCATCACTCCAAATGACTTTGTTCCAGAAGTTTTGAGGCTTGTCTCTGTGCTGTTTGGCGTATTGTAAGCAGGAAACTTTGTGGCATTTGTGTAGAAATGTCTTTCTTCAGTCCATTTTTCCTCAAGTGCCTCCTTATTGTGCATCTTGAAACAGCCAGACCACATTCTTTCAGAGAGTCCTGTATTTCAGCTGAAGTTATTTGTGGGTTTTTCTTTGCATCCAGAACAATTTTCCTGTCAGTTGTAGCTGAAATGTTTGTTGGTCTACCTGACCGTGGTTTGGTTTCAACAGAATCCCTCATTTTCCACTTCTTCATTAGAGTTTGAACTCTGCTTATTGGCATCCTCAGTTCCTTGGATATCTTTTTATATCCCTTTCCT
>RPOG01002956.1:0-50976 GCA_008086565.1 Thalassoma bifasciatum | reverse complement strand
CAGAGCGAGGTGAAGGACTGTTGGACGCTTCTCCAGAAAGTTCTCAGGTGAAACCAAAAAGCTGGTTTTTCTCTTTATTTACATCGTTTAACTCCGTCTCTAAATTCTTCTCTTATTACTCGTCTGAGCTGAAATTAAAATGAGCTTCTCAGGATCGACCTGATTGTTTGAGTTGGGTTTGAATCGGAGTGAAATGAGGCGACATCAGCGCCGTTCGACCACACAGAGCATCATCACGAACAGCAGATCCAGTTATGTAACGTGTGTTTGCAGCGTTAGAGTTTTACCATGTGTTTGACGACTGCACAGGGAGGAGAAAGTCCTGAATTACTTAATCCAGCTGGCAAAGTGTTTTTCTTTTTTTTTTTTCATCCTGCCGTTAAAACCCTGCCTGCAGCCTCGCTGTAAAGTCTGAGATAAAACACGTTTACGAGACGTTTTCTTATTTTTATGACACTTTTATCGCAGCTACATCAGAATCCAGGTTTGACATCATCAGAGTATTTTTAGATCAGCGGCTTCGCGCTTTTTTCAGGAGTGTTAACAGGTTATAAAACTGAAGATTTAGCTTTTTACTTTGTGTTTATTTTTGTTACAGAACATCATTGAGTTCAAATCTTTCACAGAAAAGAAACAAAACTGAAATCTCTTATTTTGCTTCTTTAAAAAAAGCATCACATTCATGTGAAGCAACGAAACGTGTGATAATCAAAATAATGAAGTTTACACATTATTTCAGACTTAAAGAGGCTGTGAGCAGTTTGAAAGTGATGACAAAAAAAAAAGTCTCATTTTTATACATTTGCTTCATCATAATATGGGATGAAAAATGGGATTATCAACATCTAAACAGGTTATTTCTGTGTTTTATAACAAAGTCAAAATTTATGTGAAAAAAGGTCTGAATTTTGAAGAAAAATGACAAAATTTTGAGAAAAAAAAGGAATATTGGGATAAAAAGTTTAAATTTCTACATCAAAAAATGAAAAACTTAAGATAGAAAACAAAAATTGAAAAGCAGAGGCAAATTTTAAGACAGTGAAGTCAAATTTATGTGAATAGAAAGTCAAAATTTTGAGATGAATGAATCAAAATCTTCAGTTAAAAAGTCAAAAATATTAAGATAAAGTCAAAAATCCTGTGAAAAAAAGTCAAAACTTTTAGAAATTAACAAACTTTTGAGAAGAAATGAATTAGATTTCAATATAAAAACAATAAAACCTTGAGAAAGAACATCAAAATTAAAATGTAAAGGCAAATTTAAAGACAGTGAAGCCGAATTAATGTGAATAAACTCTCAAACTTTTGAGACGTATAAATCAAAACCTTCAGATAAAAAGTCAAAATATTAAGATAAAGTCAAAATTCATGTTAATAAGTCAAAATTTTTAGAAAAATGACAAAATTTTGAGAAAAAATAGGAATATTGGGATAAAAAGTCTGAATTTCAACATCAAAAAACGAAAAACTTAAGATAGAAACTAAAAATTGAAAAGTAGAGGCAAATCTTAAGTTTCTGTGAATACAAAGTCAAGCTTAAGAGATAAATAAATCAAAACCTTCCGGTAAAAAGTCAAAATCTTCAGTTGAAAACTCAAAATTCATGTGTAAAAGTCAGAATATTGAGACTAAGTCCAAATTCTTGGGTGAAAAAAAAAAAACCTTATAACATAAAGTCAAAATTTGAAACTAAAAGCAAATTTCAAGACAATTAAGTCAGATAAAAAAGTCAAACTTTTGTGATGAATAAATGAAAACCTTCAGAGAAAAAGTTGAAAAATCAAGTTAAAGCCAAAATATTAATAAAAATCTTTTTTTTTTAGAAAAAGTCAAGAAATTTGAGAAAAAAATTGGAATACTAAGAGAAAAAGTATAAATTCCAATATGAACAAACAGAACCTTGAGATACAAAGACAAAATTAAAAAGTAAACGCAAAATTTTTATGTGAGAAATGTCAAAATTAAAAAAAAGATGAAATTTTGAGGTTAACATATTAAAATATCAAGATAAAAAATTGAACGTTAGACTAAAAAGTAAACATTTATAGATAAAAGTTATTTAATTTAAACTCAAAAGCTTGATTGAATGTGGGCAAAAAATGTTTATTTCTCGTTTCTTTTTTTTTATCACTTTTTAGAAATGGGCTCCTTGAGATTCTTGAAATTTAACATCATAGTATAAGAAGATAGTTTCAGTTTTATCTCGTCTGAATCAAAGAGTTGAATCTTTTTCTGACTGAAACCTGGGAAAAAGTTTGATTAGTGATGATAAATAAACGCCGTCATGAGTGAACCGTGTTCGCCGCTCTGATGTCCAAATATTTCCCAGAAGCCCTGAGGCGGCGTCTCTATCTTTAGATCAGGTTGTTACATCATCTCTGGGTCTTATCAGCTGATTCGTGGCTCTTTAAAACCTAAAAACACAAACACGGCGGCGCTCGAAGCTTCAAAAACGCCATAATTGGAGTTGGTGCTTTTCTGCGCCGCCGTCAGCTCGCCGTAACCTCCTCGCTCGCCCCTGCAGGAGCGACAGGGCCTCTCTCTCTCCCACCGCCGCCGCCGCCGCGTTCACCAGGGAAGACGCTGACCCCCTGACCCCGGCGCGGGAGGCCCAGTGCATCGTGGGAACGGAGTCTCAGAGGATGATGGGGAAGGAGGTGAAGGAGGAGCAGAATCGTCTGGTGAGTTTGTTTTTTTATTTTTTATTCTGGTCTGAGAGGAAGAGAAACCGCAGAAACATCAGAGGATGAGCTCAGCTTCTTTTCAGAGTCTGGAAAAATCCTGATTTACAGTTTAAGGAGGGTTTTCCTGAAGAAGTGGATTTTTAAAGCTGCAGGAAAAAACGCTGCTGATCATCGAGCTTAATAACACGCTCTGATAATCCAAGACCTCTTAAATAAAACTGTTAGAAACATGGAAACATGGAAACTGTGGTGAGGAAAACTGCAAAAACTCTGATCCAGAGGCAGATTTTTCCTCACAAGTAAATTAAAAAACAAAAAACCTGAGTATTTTATTCATGTTAACTTGGATTTAATCTCTGAAAAGCTTCTAGAGTCTATTTTTTTTTAACAACAATAACAGGAGGAGTTTTATTTTGTTAAAGTTTCAGTTTCTAAGTTCTAATTTTTTTCTCAGGTTGAGAAAATTTGCTGATTAATTGAAAAGTTTATGTTCCCATACAGACTTTAAAAGTTACCCTGGCTACCAGAACGTCATCTTCCTAAATGATCAGTGTTTTTACCTTCATCCTTAAGGGGCCTTCATCTTACAGGGGCCTTCATCTCCCCCCCTATGACATCATAAGGCTCTTTAATTTGAACCCCCCTATGACATCATAAGGCTCTTTAATTTGAATGTAAACAAACAGGAGGAGGGTCTTTTAAAAGTTCCCCTGGCTACCAGAACGTCATTTTCCTAAATGATCAGTGTTTTTACCAGCTACATAAGAACCATAATAAAATCTCTCAAAATATCTTAGTTTGTATAAAATTTGAAAAAATATTTTCACCTGTAGGCCGCCATTGTTGTTTACGCCGCAATAACGTCTGGGTAGTGACGTCATATGGTTGCACCGGGCTGGATCTCATACAGGATCATATAAGTCCTGGAGCGGACTTCAGTGGTTTCCAGAGGAAGTTTTGTAGATTCATGTCTATTAGTCCTGACAGTCGGGGTTCACTTTAAAGTGAATGTTGAGGAGGAGAATCAGGATGAAGTAGATTGATGAATCTGCTGACAAATTTTGAGATAATAATGTCAAAATTATGAGACAAAAAAGTCAAAATATTTAGACTTAAAGTTGTCAAGAAAATATTTTTTTAAATGTTGTAAACTAACAAGAATGAAGTTGTAATCTTATAAGAGAAATGTGGTAAACCTCTAAAAATAAAGTCGTAAACTTATGAGAATAAAGTAAAAAAAATTTGATAGAATTGATCAAAGTTATGAGATTAAAGTCAATTTTTCAAGATAATAAAGCCAAAAATGTGGAGATATTGAAATCAAAATTTTGTGTTAAAATGTAGACATAAAGAAACATGAATAACAAGTCAAAAAACATTGTAAGACGAATTTGACATCTGGAGAAAAACATCTAATTTGTAATGCTATTAAGTCATAATTATGAGATTATGAGAGTTTTGAGATCACGAGTCAAAATTTTTAGCCAAATAGTCACGGTCCAGACATATCATGGCAATATTTTGAGATAAAAAGTAAAAAAAAATTAGAGAAAATGTTAAAATTTTGAGATAAATGGTCAAAGTTATGAGATGAAAGGTCAAAATTATGACAAAAGTCACAATTTCGACTTGTAGTCAAGGTCTCGTGATATAAAGTCGATATTTTGAGATTAAAAGTCAAAATTACACGTATTAAAAAAATCTAAATTTAGAGAAAAAGTAAAAAAAAAATTATATATATCCTCAAAGTTATGAGATGAAAGTCAATTTCCAAGATAATAAAGCCAAAATGTTGAGATATTGAAATCAAAATTTGTGTTTAAAAGTCAAAATATTAAGAAATTTAAATAACAAGTTGAAAAATGATTGTAAGATAAATTTGACACCTGGAGAAAAAAATGTCAAATCTGTAAGATTATAAAGTCATAATTGTGGGATTAAAAAGTCAATATTTGAAGCTGAGAAGTCAAAAACCCAATTTTTGAGATTTTTTCAAGAATCTGAGACAATAAGTTGAAATTTTAAGATTTAAAAGTGAAAATTAAGTGAAAATGTCAAAATATTGAAGTAAGAAAGTCAAATTTTTTAAATGTTACAGGCAAAAATCTGAGAAAAATGATCAAAGTTTTGAGATAAAAAGTCAAAAAAATTAGAGAAAATGTTAAAATTCTGAGATAAATGGTCAAAGTTATGAGATGAAAGTCATTTTTTTACAAGATGACGAAGCCAAAATGTTGAGATTTGGAAATCAAAATCTTGTGATAAAGTCAAAATATTCATTAACAGGAATAATAAGTTGAAAAAAAAAAAAAAGATAAATTTGTAAGATTATAAAGTCATAATTTTGAGTTAATTGAGTCAAAAATATGAGGAAAAAAGTTGAAATAACAAGAAAAAAAGCCAAAATTTTGAGATCAAAAGAAAAAATTCTGACTTTTTAATTTAGTTTATTTGACTTTTTAATTCAAAAGTTTGACCTAATGTGAAAAAAAGCCAGTTTTTCATTTTTATATATATATTTAACTGGAGCAAATTAGGATTCAATATATAATTTATGTTTCCATTATAGAAAACTTTCACTTTAGTAAGTTGTACTCTCTCTCCTCCTCCAGTTTCTGATTTTTCAGCGTTTTCTCTCTTGTTTCTGGGGGTAAACACTCTAGCGGCGTCTGTTTCTGCCTAATGGCGCCCAGGTGCAGCGGCGGCAGCTGCTGTCCAGATGTTTTAGGTGTTAAGTGAAAGTTGTTGGCTGACATCAGCGCGAGCGGCGAGGAGGAGACGAGGGAGAGAAACAGATAAGAACGAGCTGAAGAGCAGATCCTAGAAAAAAACAGAATACTTAACTTTGTGTTTTGGCTCCCAAGAGGATAGTTTGGTGAATTTTGGCTCCCAGAAAAGTACTTAAGCATGTTTTTTTGGCTTCCAAGAAGAAAGTTTAGTGCAATTTTGGTCCCAAGAAGATAGCTAAGTGAGTTTTCTAAGAGGATTGTTTGGTGTATNTTTAAAAAATTACGATACCTGGTAGAAACGTTTCTCTCATCCTTACTCTAAGGTAGTATGACGATGTTATCTGGCTGCATGGTGTTCAGGTGTTTTTTTTTCTGAGAAGTTAGTTTCTCATTAGTTATTGGACGTTAAAAACCGCGATATAAGTTTCGTTTTACGATAGTTGACAGCTGCCGTTCGTGAGTAGTTTTTATCGGGGATATAAGAAACTTCAGGAAAGAGCCAAAAGGAGACTAAACCTTCTGAAGAAGAAGAAATAAATATTTTTATTTCTCTTTTTTACTTGGCGCCACCGGAAATTCTCTACTGCGCAGACTCTGGCTGCACAATGGCAGCTAGAGAAACGGGGTTTTTTGGGGTTCAAAATCGTAGAACGGTGACAGGCGGAAGCACGTTGTCCATTCTATATACAGTCAATGATTGTCACTCACAAGAGTACACTTAAATGTGCTTTGGCTCCCAATAGGACACTTTTGTGTGTGTTTAATAATAATTGGGCAAGACCAGACAATGCAGAGACCTGATGTGCACCTGTTTTATCGCCACTTTGTGCAGAAACAACGACAACTGGAAGCTCTAGTGTTCAGGTGGAGTATAAACCAAACGTGTTAGTTTCCAAAAAGTGAAGCCAGGACGTTCAGAGCTCCCCCTGCTGGCCGGCTGTGGTATAGATTATGAATAAACGTGGTTTAAACCTCTGAGTCTTCAGTTCTTTGCTGTAAACCTTGGCCGGCTCTTTCTGGGCGGAGGGCGAGTCTGAGTGTCAGTAACTGAAGGTCAGAGGATGTGATCTCATGTTTCTGGACCATCATGCTTTTCACCTCGTGTTCTCCAGCAGTAATCCGTCAGTGAACCACACTCGGTAACGCGACCGGACTTCAGGAAATCCCACCGTTCCTCAGACACGTGCAGAAACCCCCGACCTTTGTCCGACCTCTGAAGCCCTGCGACGTCTTTTTTAAAACGCCGTAACGACCGTTCACGTCTTTGATTTGTTTCTGCACAAACACAAAGTCTGAACCAGGATCCAAAGCTGATGTTTAACGAGCGTTTGAGTTACGGGGCTGCAGCGAGGTGTGTTTCCAGCTCTGATGTCTCTTCGTGGTCGTTAGAGCGTTAAAGCACATGTTGGCAGAGTAAACGTGCTCATTCATGAAGCTTTTATTATTTATTTCAACGTCTCCTGCCGTCTTTGCTGTTTTTATTACCGGCGCTGTCAAACAGAAATAGCTCCGTACCTTCAGCTGCTTTATTTCAGCCAGAAGAACCGCTCTTTGTAAGAAAGTGGGCGACTTTTCCTGGCTCGCTCCACATCCTAACATTTACATAAACTCTGAGCTGTGGAAACGCCTCATTGTTGAGCAGCTGCTCCTCGAGTAAAACGCTCTGTTAGAGATGTTTATGCTTCCTGTTAACGTTCACACTGGGGATAATTCACATAAAACTGAAGGTGTTTGAGTTATTATGGGCTCAGACGGCTCCTGACGACCACAACAACCCAAAAATAAAGAAAAGTCAGATGAGGACAGACGGTTTGGAAGAAGCTGCACATCTTTCTGTTTTTATCTAATGTATGTATAAAAATGTACGGCAGCATATTAGGGCCACATAAAGAAAAAAAATTGATATGAAGTGGCAGATTTGTGATTTAAAAAGTGCAGATTTAGGAGTTCATGCAGGGGCAAATTTGCAAGTCGCAGATTGGCAAATTTACCAGTTTAAAAGTGGCAGATTTGCCAGTTAATAGGGAGGCAAATTGATGAGTTTGGCAGATTTTAAGAGTTCAGAAAGCGGCATTTTGTGAGTGATACAGTGGCAAATTTGCTTGTTAAAAAGCAGCAGATTTGGAAATTCATAAAGTGGCAAATTTGGGAGTTAATAGAAAGGCAAGTGGCAAATTTACCGGTTTAAAAGTGGCAAATTTACCGGTTTAAAAGTGGCATATTTACCGGTTTAAAAGTGGCAAATTTACCAGTAATCAGGGTGGCAAATTAGCGAGTTTTAAAGTGGCAGATTTGCTGGTTTAAAAGTGGCAAATTTACCGGTTTAAAAGTGGCAAATTTGCCAGTAATCAGGGTGGCAAACTGCAAGTTATAAAGTGGCAGATTTGCCAGTAATCGGGGTGGCAAATTAGCGAGTTTTAAAGTGGCAGATTTGCTGGTTTAAAAGTGGCAAATTTGCCGGTAATCAGGGTGGCAAACTGCAAGTTATAAAGTGGCAGATTTGCCAGTAATCAGGGTGGCAAATTGCAAGTTTTAAAGTGGCAGATTTGCCAGCTTAGTTTAGTGTTTGTAATTGAACGTAACGAATCCAAAGTGACTGAGATTAATCATGAAGTTTCTGTAGGTAAATGTTTTTAATTTCTCCTTAAAGTCTCTGTAGTTAAGAGAAACTAAGCGTAAAGATTCAGCAGGAAATTGTAATAATTAGTTGCCTTTTATACTTCATGACGGTTAGTGCAGCGTCTCTGGGTTTGACTTTGACAAAGGTCTGATTGTAACGAATAAGCATCTGTGTTTACTCTCTCTCTCTCTCTCTCTCTCTGTCTGTGTCTATGTCTCTCGCCCTCAGAGCTCGGCTGAATGTGGGATCAGTCGGAGCCAAAGTCAGGAGCCGCAATCAGGGAACCACACCTCATCACCCACAGGAGACACGGGGCCGACCCCCGTTAATGATGTCACTGTCAGACATCCATCCAAGGGGGAAAGGTCGCCCTCTCTCTCTCTCTCTCTCTCTCTCTCTCGCCCCCCCTGTCTCTCTCTCTCTCTCTCTCTCTCTCTCTCTGACTTACATAATGAGCTCTCTCCCTCTTTATGTAAGTCATAATTACACTCACATGTCTGTGTTTTCTTTTGCTGCAGGAAGCTCAGAGCCCAGTCCAGGCTGCCCGCTGCCCCACCAGGCCACACACACACTCAGCTCCACACACACACTCAGCTCCACACACACACTCAGCTCCACACACACACTCAGCTCCACACACACACTCAGCTCCACACACACACTCAGCTCCACACACACCTCCACACACAGCTCCAGAAGTTCACCGTATCTGCAGACAAGGTAACCTTTACACCTGAAACTCACCTCCCTGTTCCCTCTATACTCATTTTTAGGAGTTAACTGCTTTGTAACTCGGAAGTTAAAAAAATGTTGAAGTTATTTTTTTCTTAAAAAGGGGGCGTGGCTTATATAATTTAAAGTGGGGATGCCTGAAAATTATCACCAACAAACCTTAAGAAACAAAAGGGTGGTATTGGTGGGATACCGACCATTTAAATGCACGGGAAACTCAGTTGTGACTGTCTTAAAGAGACAGTACCAAAGTGCCTTAATGTGTCTTTAAGAGACAGTTCCAAAGTCCCTTGATGTGTCTTAAAGAGACAGTTCCATAGTGCCTTGATGTTTCTTAAAGAGACAGTTCCAAAGTCCCTTGATGTGTCTTAAAGAGACAGTTCCATAGTGCCTTGATGTTTCTTAAAGAGACAGTTCCAAAGTCCCTTGATGTGTCACAAAGAGACAGTTCCATAATCCCTTGATGTTTCTTAAAGAGACAGTTCCAAAGTCCCTTGATGTGTCTTAAAGAGACAGTTCCATAGTGCCTTGATGTGACTTAAAGAGACAGGTCCAAAGTGCCTTGATGTGACTTAAAGAGACAGTTCCATAGTGCCTTGATGTGACTTAAAGAGACAGGTCCAAAGTGCCTTGTTGTATCTTAAACAGACAGTTCCATAGTGCCTTAATGTGTCTTAAAGAGACAGTTCCAAAGTCCCTTGATGTGTCACAAAGAGACAGTTCCAAAGTGCCTTGTTGTATCTTAAAGGGACAGTTCCAAAGTCCCTTGATGTTACAGTTCCATAATCCCTTGATGTTTCTTAAAGAGACAGTTCCAAAGTCCCTTGATGTGTCTTAAAGAGACAGTTCCATAGTGCCTTGATGTTTCTTAAAGAGACAGGTCCAAAGTGCCTTGATGTGACTTAAAGAGACAGGTCCAAAGTGCCTTGTTGTATCTTAAAGGGACAGTTCCACACTGCCTTAATGTGTCTTAAAGATACAGTTCCATAGTGTCTTGATGTGTCTTAAAGAGTAAGTTTCAGTGTCTTGACTTTCTTAAAGAGACAGTTCCATAGTGCCTTGATGTTTCTTAAAGAGACAGTTCCACAGTAACTTGATGTGTCAAACAGAGACAGTTCTTAAGTGCCTTAATGCTTGATGTGTCTTAAAGGGACAGCTCAATAGTGCTTTGATGTGTCTTAAAGGGACAGTTCCACAGTGCCTTGATGTTTCTTTAAAGAGAAAGTTTCAGTGTCTTGACTTTCTTAAAGAGACAGTTCCATGGTGCCTTGATGTGTCTTAAAGAGACAGTCCCAAAGTGCCTTAATGTTTCTTAAAGAGACAGTTCCAAAGTGCCTTAATGTGTGTTAAAGAGACAGTTCCACATTGATTTCATGTTTCTTAAGGAGGCAGTTCCATAGTGACTTGATGGGGTTATCTTTTTAAGAGATGGTTCCATAGTGCCTTGATGTGTCTTAAAGAGACAGTTCCAGTGTTTTTACTTTTCTTAAAGAGACAGTTCCGCACTGCCTTGATGTGACTTAAAGAGATAGGTCCATAGGGACTTGCTGTTTTTTAAAGAGACAGTTCCATTGTCCCTTGATGTTTCTTAAAGAGACAGTTCCATTGTCCCTTGATGTGTCTTAAAGAGACAGTTCCATTGTCCCTTGATGTGTCTTAAAGAGACAGTTCCATAGTGTCTTGATGTTTCTTCAAGAAACAGTTCCATAGAGTCTTGATGAGTCTTAAAGAGACAGAGACAATTCCACATTATCTTTTTTTAAGAGATGGATCTCAAGCACTCAATGTTTCTTAAAGAGACAGTTCAGATCGACGGATAACTGATAGCGAAATTAACAATCCAGACAGGAGACAGTTTTTGTTCCAGGATGTTAAATTCGTCTCCAAAATTTGCTTTTTTTTCCATCGGTGTTTGTGACTTATGTTTCGTTTGCATACCCAGCTTTAACGCCTCACTGGTTTCTTTTATTCAAAATCAGTAAAAACTAATCCCTTGAAAGTTTAAACCTGTCGTCAGTGAACCTGATTCTGAATCAGACGTTAAACTGTGAAGTTTTAGTTTAAAAACAAACAAAGCGAAGGTTAAAAAAGCTGCAGATGACGTCGTTTAGAAACATGTCTGAAATGATCCTTCTCTTCCAGACTGAAGTGATTCTGAATGAAATGTCTGAGTGAGTTTTCTTTCCTCCGTCTGTTTTCTCTCAGACTCTGTCCTGGCTCAAAGACAACGTGTCCATGGCCACTCAGGTGTGTTCGGTAGCGACCTTCGAGGGTCTGGAGGCCGCCAGGAGGTGTCAGCACGCTCTAGATCAAGAAATCCGGACCAACAGGGCCCGGATCGAGGTGGTTAAGAGGGTGAGCCAAAGCACGCCGTCATGTTTCCTGGTTTGTCTTAGAAGTCGAGCCCTGGCCGGACGCCCTGACTGAAAATATCCCGGCGCCCTGACAGGCCTGGCTCGCCAATTAGTCAAATAATGAGCTGACATTTCATCTGAGACGGCTTAACTCGCCACAAACTTCAGATTAGCTCAGCGTGATTCCCGGCGCTCAGTCATCACATGAAACTCGCTTCCTTCCAGGAGGGACGCGAGCTGGTCCGCGCTCGCCACCCGGGCGGCGCCAGGATCGAGGAGTTCCTGGGCCAGCTGGAGGTGCTGTGGGAGGAGCTACGGAGGAGGCACCAGAGGAACGCCGTGTTCCTGAGGGCGTCCGAGGAGCTGGGCTTCAGGGTGAGGGTCACAGACGCTCCAGTCAGAGATGATTCTGGATCAGGTCGAACTTTCATCTTTAGCGTAGTTTAGTAGCAGCTACATTTAGCTTAGCTCCTCACAGCTCGGTGCTCTGAGACGTGTCCTTACCGTGTAACGTTAGTGAATCCTGGTTGTGTCCTACCAGGTCTCATCTACCAACTCCAACCTCACCAAGCAGAGCAAACGTAACCTGGCTCTTCATTTTATTGATAACTTCAAGTCCCTGTTTTAGCCTTTAGCTCATATTTTAGCCGTGAGCTTGTGTTTTAGCCTTTAGCTTCTTGTTTAGCCTTTGGCTTGTGTTTTAGCCTGTAGCTTGTTATTAAGCCTTTAGCTCATATTTTAGCCTTTAGCTCATTTTTAGCCTTGAGCTTGTGTTTTAGCCTTTAACTCCTGTTTTAGCCTCAAGCTTATGTTTTAGCCATTAGCTCCTGTTTTAGCCTTCAGTTTCTTATTTAGTCTTTAGCTCCTGTTTTAGCCTATAGCTCATATTTTAGCCTTTAGCTCATATTTTAGCCTTTAGCTTTTGTTTTAGCCTTTAGCTTGTGTTTTAGCCTTTAGCTCCTGTTTTAGCCTTCAGTTTCTTATTTAGTCTTTAGCTCCTGTTTTAGCCTATAGCTCATATTTTAGCCTTTAGCTCATATTTTAGCCTTTAGCTTTTGTTTTAGCCTTTAGCTTGTGTTTTAGCCTTTAGCTCCTGTTTTAGATTTTATCTTGTGTTTTAGCCTGTAGCTCCTGATTTAGCCTTTAGCTCATGTTTAGCCCTTAGTCTGTGTTTCTAGCCTAGAGCTTATGTTAAAGCCTTTAGCTTGTGTTTTAAACTTTAGCTTGTGGTTAGCACAACGTAATCCTGTTAGACCCAGTTGAGAAGCTAGGAATTAGCATTGAAAAATAACCTTTTTTTAGCGCTTTTTTTTTTTTTAATTTTCTTATTTAAAGTTGAGGATTATGATCAGGAAAATATTAAAATATGAGACTTTTTCTAGATCACTCAAAAAGTCTTGACTGGGACTTTAAGGTTATTTTAGTTGATAATTATGTGGAAATAATGACATAATTTTTGAAAGTTGATGTGTAAAAACTCAGCCTGACGTCAGTGCTCACCTGTATGTGATGTCACCCCCCCCCCCCCCCCCCCCCCCCCCGGTGCAGGTGGTGAAGGTGCTGCAGGGCCTGGGCAGCCTGGAGGCCTGGCTGGAGTCGGTGGAGCTCTCCATGAAGGAGTCGGCTCTGACCTCTGACCCCAGGACCATGAGCCTGGCAGAGAGGGAGAGCTGTCTGCTGGGGAGGGAGGTGTCGGCACGACGCCCGGAGCTCAACGCTCTGAGGACGGAGGTGGAGAAGCTCCAGGGCTGCAGCCACCCCCACACCCGGGGGCTGGGGGGGCGCATGGAGGAGGTGGAGAGGAAGTGAGTGAAGAGAGAGAGAGAGAGGTCAGGGGTCACAGGGGGCTTTCTTCTCCTCTTTCCTTCATTTCTTCATTTCCTCACTTCCCTTCGTTCCTCCCAAACATCTTTCCTTCCTTTCTTTGTTGCTTCCTTTTTTTCTTACATTCCCTTCTTTTCTCTCTATCTTTCTTCCTCCTAAACATCTTTCCTTTCCCCCCCCCCTCCACATCCCTCCTTTCTCCTTCCTTTCTTTATTCGTTTCCCATCTTTCTTCCTTTCTGAACTTCTTGCCTTTTTTCTTCCCTTCCTTTCTTTCTACTTTCTTTCCTTACTCCTTTATGCTGTTCCTTAATTTCCTTGTTTTCTTTCTCTTCTTTCCTTTCTATCTTCCTAGGATCTCTCCTTCTTATCCTTCCTCCCCTCCTCTCTTTTCTCCTGCCCTCCTTTCTTTCTACTTTCTTTCCTTTCTTTATTCCCTCTTTCGTTTCCCCGTTTCCAAACACCCTTCCTTTCTTTCTCCTCTTCCTTCCAAACTTTCCCTTCTTTCTTTTTTCTTTCCTTGCATCTTTCCTTTCTTTCCGTCCTCCCCTCCTCCCTTTTTATCTTCTTTCCTTTTCTTCTTTCCCATCTTCCTTCCTTCCTGAAGTTATTTCCTTTTTCTTTCTTTCCCTTCTTTTTATTTCCTTTCCTTATCTTTCCTTGTTTTCACTTCTTCTTACCTTTGTTTTTTTTCCTTCCTTCCTTCCTTTCTTTCTACTGTCTTTCCTTTCTTTCCTTCTTCCTTCCTAACATCTTTCCTTCCTATCCTTTTCCCCTCTCCTCCTTCCTTAGTTCCTTCCCCCACTTCCTTTTTCTTTACTTTTTCTTTTTTCCTACCTAACATCTTTCCTTTCTTTCTTTCCCTCCTTCTTCCCCCACCTCCCTCCTGTTTTCCTCCTTCCTTTCTTTCTACTGCCTTTCCTTTCTTTATTTATTGCTTTCCTTTTCCTTTTCCAAACACCCTTCATTTCTCTTTCCTCTTTTTTCCTTCCTAACATCTTTTCTTTCTTTCCATCATCCCCTCCTCATTTTTTCCTTCCTTTCCTTGTTTTCCCATCTTCCTTTCTCCCTGAACTTCTTTCCTTTTTTCTCCCGTTCCTATCATCTTCTCTTTCCCTCCTCCTTTACATCATTCCTTTCTTTCCTTGTTTTCTTTTCCTTCTTTCATTTCATTCCTTCTTCCTTACCAACATCTTTCCTTCCTATCCTTCCTCTCCTTCTCTCATCCTTTCCTTTTCCTTTTCCTGTTCCCCACCTTCCTCCTTTCCTTCCTTCTTCAACTTCTGTCCTTTTTACCTGCCCTCATTTCTTTCTACTTTCTTTCCTTTATTTTTTCCTACTTCCCTTCCCCCTTTCAAAACTCCCTTCCTTTCTCTCTCCTCTTCTTTCCTTCCTAACAACTTTCTTTTCTTCACTTTTTTCCCTTCTTTCTTTTTTCTTTCCTTTCTTTCCATCCTTCCCTCCTCCTTTCCTTCCTTTCTTCTTTCCTTCCTTCCTTTCTTTCTACTGTCTTTCCTTTTCTCTTCCCTTCCTCCTTTACATTGTTCCTTTCATTCCTTGTTTTCTTTTCCTTCCTTCCTTCCTTCCCAACATCTTTCCTTTCTATCCTTTTCCTCTCGTTCTTCCCTTTTTTTCTTTTCCTGTTTCCCACCTTCCTACTTTCCTTCCTTCCTTCCTTAACTTCTTTCCTTTTTACTTTTCTTCTTTTCTTTCTACTTTCTTTTCTTTTCTTTACTCTTTCCTTCCTCCTTTACAAACACCCTTCCCTCCTTTCTTTCTCTTCTTCTCTCCTTCCTAACTAACATCTTTCTTTTCTTTCCTTGTTTCTTTCCCTTTTCCTTTCTAAGGTCCTTCCTAAATTCCTTCCTCCCTTTCTTTCCTTCCTTCCTGAAGTCCCTCCCTTTTTCTTTCTTTTCTTCCTACACTACCTTAACTTTTGTCCTTTGTTTCCTCTTCCCTTCCTTCCTGCCTTTCTTCCTACCCTCATATCTTTTCTTTCCTCACCTCCTCACTTCCTACTTTCCTTCCTGTCTTGTGTCCTTCTTTGTAATTGAGGTTAAAATAGTTTGAATCTGTAAATTAATCCTGACTAAATCCAGATCCTGACATAAAACCATCCTGACGTATTTTGCTCATATCGCCCCCTGGTGGAGAAAATGTTTTTCGGTCAGAATCAGAGTTGGACGATGTTAACACAGGAAACTGAGTCACGGCTGAATCTGGCGCCCCCTCTGGTCAGAGTGTGTAAGTGGTGAACTGGATCATAAAACAGTTTTTCAGAGTTTTTCATGATCTGACTCAGACTCTCAGACTCTGGAGTTTTCGCTCGTCGCTGTGGTCAGGAAATAAAACATGTCAGTGTTTCCAAAAGGTCACGGCGCCGTTTTCAGCCTCACAGTGGAAGAGCTGACTCATCAGTTTTTATTTCAGACTTTCAGCTGAAACATACGTTCATCAGCGGGCAGAGCCAACACGCCATGTGCTTGAAGCTCCGCCCCTTTAGTCCTGACATGGTCTCAGTCACACCTGTCTGCTTCAGTGGACGCACCTGTGCACGCAAACACCTGCGTTTCCAGGGCGGGGGTGTGAGATGAAGGACGGGCGGCGTTGTTGATGCAGGTCGCGCTCTGCAGCTGTCACACACTTGTGATGATGTCATTATTTAAAACAGCTCGTAAGCACTTTACGGCTCATTTGTTCTGGAGAAAATAACCTTTGAAGTTCTCCCCTCGCCATCACGAACGTAAACGCTGAGCGCGGCGGTGCCCGGGAGGACGGGACGTGTTTATACGACACATGATGTATGATCACGCTCGCCGCCCTCAGCGTGCAGCGCGGCCTTTGAGATGTACGGTGGCCCTGAAGTTCTCATCAAAACAGCAAATAAGAAAACACAACGGCTAAAAAGAAAGCACGGCAGTAAATGAGAATGCACTACGGCAAGAAGGAAAACACAACTGAAATTAAAAATGCAACTGCAAATAAGAAAGTGCAACTGTCACAAAAAAGTGCACCACGGCAAAAACAGAATGCACCATGGCGAATAAAGAATGCACTTTGGCAAATAAGAATGCAAAACAGCAAATAAGAATGCACTGCGGCAAATAAGAAAGAAACACAACTGCAAGTAAAAGGATGCAACTACAAAAAGAATGCACAATGGCAAAAAAGAAATGCACTATGGCAAATAAGGAAGAAACACATCTGCAAATTAAAAAATGCAACTGCATATTGAAATGCACTATGGCAAAAAAGAAATGTACTACGGCAAATAAGTAAGAAACACGTCTGCAAATGAAAAAATGCACTATGGCAAATAAAGAAATGCACTATGGCAAAAAAGAATGCACTATGGCAAATAAGAAAGAGACACAAGTGCAAATAAGAAAATGCACTGTGGCAAACAGAGAAATGCACTACGGCAAATAAAGAAATGCACAACTGCAAATAAGAAAGTGCACTTTGACAAAAAAGAATGCACTACTGCAAATAAAAAACACATCTGCAAATAAAGAAATGCACTATGGCAAAAAAAGAATGCACTACGGCAAATAAGTAAGAAACACGTCTGCAAATGAAAAAATGCACTATGGCAAATAAAGAAATGCACTATGGCAAAAAAGAATGCACTACGGCAAATAAGAAAGAGACACAAGTGCAAAAAACGAAAATGCACTATTGCAAATAGAGAAATGCACTATTGCAAATAGAGAAATGCACTATGGCAAATAAGAAAGAAACACAAGTGCAAATAAGAAAATGCACTGTGGCAAACAGAGAAATGCACTACGGCAAATAAAGAATGTATTTTGGCAAAAAAATGCACTATGGGAAATAAGAAAGAAACACATCTGCAAATGAAAAAATGCAACTGCAAAAAGGAATGCACTATGGCAAATTGAGAAATGCACTATGGCAAAAAAAGAAATGCACTACAGCAAATACGAAAGAAACACAAGTGCAAATAAGAAAATGCACTACGGCATATAAGAAAGAGACACAAGAGCAAATAAGAAAATGCAACTGCAAAAAGAAATGCACTATGGCAAATTAAAAAAAAAACGACTGCCAATAAAAAATGCACTTTGGCAAAATAAGAAATGCACTATTGCAAAAAAGAATTTCTTTTAGTTATTTGTTGTTGTGTTTTTTTATTTGCCATTGTGATTTGCACTTCAGGGCCACCGTAGTGATGTGCGTCAGCTGAAATTTGCTCCGTTTGTTTCCAGGTATCACCGGGTTCGCAGCGCTCTGACCCAGCAGCACTCGGAGCTGCAGGACACTCGGATGCTGACGGAGTTTCTGGAGCGAGTGGAGCTGGAGGAGAGTCAGGAGCTCAGCGGGAATCAGTACGGACAGGTACACGAAACTTTGAGATGTGTGCTCTACCTTCCATGGCCTTTCATGTTTACATATGCGAGATAATAGGGATGTTCCCTTTATTTCTTTTAATGTAAACAAAACAGAGGAGAAGTGGCTCTACCTGCCTTTTCTCACTGTTTACATATAAAAGAGAAAGAGGAGGTCGTCTCCCTGCCTTAACTTTGAATGTTTGCATCTGCGATAGAACAAAGATGTTCTCTACCTGCCTTAGATTTTTAATTCTGCAAACGAACAAGAGAATGTGCTCTGCCCGCCTTTGCTCTCATGTTTGCATATAGAAGATAATAAAAGTGTTCCCTTTATTTTTTTGCTTTTTAAGCGTGAAACTAAGAGTAGAAGTGTCCTCAACCTGCTTTTGTTTGTCATGTTAACATTTAAAGAGGAGAGTGGTGTGCTCTCCCTGCAATGCCTTTGATAATTATCAAAGAAAATAGCGTTGTGCTCGCTTTACCTTTGCTTTAATGTATTTATATCACAGATTTAGGGATATTGTCTTTCTGCTTTTGCTTTTTTTGTGAGGAAGTGTGCTCGTCCTGCCGTATCTTTATATTAATGCATATTATTAAGCTGTGCTCTCCCTGCCTTTGCTTTTAAGTATTCATAATACAAAT
Organism: Thalassoma bifasciatum; assembly: GCA_008086565.1. Lineage (NCBI taxonomy): Eukaryota > Metazoa > Chordata > Actinopteri > Labriformes > Labridae > Thalassoma > Thalassoma bifasciatum. The sequence continues at coordinate 33,040 of RPOG01002956.1, read as the reverse complement.
AAGGGGATGTCTTTTCTCTGCTTTTGCTTTTCTCATTTACACATTAAAGAGGGGAGATGTGCTCTCCCTGCCTTGGCAATACGTTGGTATATGGGTCAATGACAAAAAGAGGGTCTAAAAACGTATTTTTTTAAATTTCTTTGAAAATGGATAAAAACATATTTCTGAGTGAAGAATTAAGTTTTCTAACAGATTTCAGTAGTTGACCAACATTTCAAAGTTTTTAGGTTCATTACTTTTTAGTATTTTTAATTTGAGCACCCAAAAATGTCAGGTGGAGCAACCAAATATATGAAAATATATTTATATGTTCCTGTTATTTTTTCTGTGTGAAATTATTGGCAAGTATCTCTCAAGTGTCTGTAGTGACTCATACATTTTCATTTTGTGTGTTTCATTTCTTTTATTTGTGAATAAGATAAATAATTTGATGTTAAAATAACATTTCACATTATTACATTGGTTGTTCCACCTGACATGGAAATTGTTCCAGTCACCAATGAAGTGAAAAAACCTTTTTTATCAGTATTTCAGAGAAATCTACAAACTTTTCCACTTGGTCACAAATGTCATTTGGGCTCCTCTGGCTGATGCAGTTTCCTGTTTCCTGTTTTATTCTCTTCACTTTAAAATAAAAGTCTAATGTTACGGTTGCACCACCCTGACATTTGACAAGGTGAAAATTACGGGACAAAAGTTTTTTACATTTCTCAATAGCTTATGAAAAGAAATAAACATATGAAAGAGAAACGAGGTGTGCTCTCCCTACCTCAGACTTTTATAGCAGTTTTTCTAACCTAATAAAAATTACATTAATGTTCACTGTTTCTTTCACATTGATGATATTTTGGTTGGATTTTTCTCTAAAATTTGTCTGATTTGGACCAAATATGTGAGAGGAAGAGAAAAATTCAGCATCACTCTGTTTTTTTTATGACACAACTTAGAGATTTGGAAACATAAATACCTGACCACGTTTCTCTCATCAGCCTCTTCACGGCGAGATCTCCTCTGCTCCTTCGTTACTCGGCGGTGGCGGTGGATCCGAGCCCCTGATAGAAAGCATGGGAGACCCCGTGGAGGAGCTCCGAGAGGCCGTGGAGATGCTGAACGACACCGTGAGGGAGCGAGGCCGATCCCAGAGCCACGAGCAGGCCGTCCAGGAGCTGCTGAGCCAGGTCAGGAGGATTAACGAACTCTGAGCTGGAGTCGACGAAGTCGGAGGGTCGCCCCGTTGTTTCTTTATGTTTGTTTACAACCGTCGGGGTTTTCACGTCCCTCCACTTTTGGCATAAACAGCTGCACGAAGCAGCGCAGCCACATCTGGTTTGCTTTTGTTTGTGGTTGTGTTCTTTAATAGGCCCCAAACCAGCCACCACTCCTCCTCGCATGAGTGTTTTTGCACTAATTCGTTTTATTCCCATGTCAGAATAACGCATGCACTCACACCCGCAGGGGCCTCCATGACACCATTTTGGGTCTAATTTGCGATGTGGCTCTCGTCAGAAAACAAATAACACAGAGTGAAGCGTAATGACTTAACGACAGCCTGCATGTGCTGATGATGACTCCGTCTTTCTGCAGTACGCCCGGCTGGCGGTGCGGGTGGAGGAGAGTCTGTCCCAGAGCAAAGAGCTGAGCCTGGACGTCCTGGAGAGGGAGACCGACATGGCGGTGCAGTGCGAGCCCGAGCGCTGCGGGATCCAGGCGCTGATGGCGAAGCAAGAACACCTGGAGGTGAGAGAGGAGCTTAGTGACCATTCATAAGGTTTAATACAAACATCCTCACTGCAAAAACTGACAAGTCTTTGTGTCCTACTTTAAGTATAATAATACATTTGCCACTAAATATGAACGGAATTCATTAGTCAAGGCCAGAAAAATGTCGTATCTATAAAAAAATTCACCGCAGAAATCAGTGAATTAAGTAAAACAATTCTGCTTGAAGGGTTAGAAAAAAAGTTTCCTGTATTAAAACATTATTTTCTCATGGTTCTATAGTCCATTGATGTTTCTTAAAGAGACAGTTCTTAAGCATCCTAGTGTTTCTTAAAGGGACAGTCCCATGATGCCTTGATGTTTCTAAAGGACACAATTCCGTAGAGCCTTGATGTTTCTTTAAGAGACAGTTCCATGGTGCCTTGATGTTTCTTAAAGAGACAGTCCCATATTGCATTGATGTTTCTTAAAGGGACAGTTCCGTAGTGCCTTGATGTTTCTTAAAGGGACAGTTCCATAGTGCCTTGATGTTTCTTAAAGAGACAGCTCCATAGTGCCTTGATGTTTCTTAAAGAAACAGTTCTTAAGAATCGTGGTGCTTCTGAAAGGGACAGTTCCCTGATGCCTTAATGTTTCTTAAAGAGACAGTTGTTAAGCATCCTAGTAGTTCTTAAAGAAACAGTTCTTAAGCATCCTAGTGTTTCTTAAAGGGACAGTTTCATAGTGCTTTGATGTTTCTTAAAGAGACAGTTCCATAGTGCTTTGATGTTTCTTAAAGGGACAGTTCTTAGGCATCGAAGTGTTTCTTAAAGGGACAGTTCCATAGTGCCTTTATGTTTCTTAAAGAGACAGTCCCATATTGCATTGATGTTTCTTAAAGAAACAGTTCCATAGTGTCTTGGTGTTTCTTAAAGGGACAGTTCTTCGGCATCGTAGTGTTTCTTAAAGGGACAGTTCCATAGTGCCTTGATGTTTCTTAAAGAGACAGTCCCATATTGCATTGATGTTTCTTAAAGGGACGGTTCTTTAGCATCGTAGTGTTTCTTGAAGGGACAGTTCCAAAGTGCCTTTATGTTTCTTAAAGAGACAGTTCCAAAGTGCCTTGATGTTTCTTAAAGTGACAGTTCCATTGTTCCTTGATGTTTCTTAAAGTGACAGTTCCATAGTGCCTTAATGTTTCTTAAAGAGACAGTTCTTAAGCATCCTAGAGTTTTTCTTAAAGTGACAGTTCTTAAGCATCCTAGTGTTTCTTAAAGTGACAGTTCTTAAGCATCCTAGTGTTTCTTAAAGGGACAGTTCCATAGTGACTTAATGTTTCCTAAAGGGACAGTTCTTAAGCATTGTAGTGTTTCTTGAAGGGACAATGCCATAGTGCCATGATGAGTCTTAAAGGGACAGTTCAGAAGCATCTTATTGTTTTTTGAAGGGACAATGCCATAGTGCCTTTATGTTTCTTAAAGAGACAGTTCCAAAGTGCCTTGATGTTTCTTAAAGGGACAGTTCCATTGTTCCTTGATGTTTCTTAAAGTGACAGTTCCATAGTGCCTTAATGTTTCTTAAAGAGACAGTTCTTAAGCATCCTAGTGTTTCTTAAAGTGACAGTTCTTAAGCATCCTAGTGTTTCTTGAAGGGACAATGCCATAGTGCCTTAATGTTTCTTAAAGAGACAGTTCCATAGTGCCATGATGAGTCTTAAAGGGACAGTTCAGAAGCATCTTAGTGTTTTTTAAAGAGACAGTTCCAAAGTGCCTTTATGTTTCTTAAAGAGACAGTTCCAAAGTGCCTTGATGTTTCTTAAAGTGACAGTTCCATTGTTCCTTGATGTTTCTTAAAGTGACAGTTCCATGGTGCCTTAATGTTTCTTAAAGAGACAGTTCTTAAGCATCCTAGAGTTTTTCTTAAAGTGACAGTTCTTAAGCATCCCAGTGTTTCTTAAAGTGACAGTTCTTAAGCATCCTAGTGTTTCTTAAAGGGACAGTTCCATAGTGACTTAATGTTTCCTAAAGGGACAGTTCCATAGTGCCATGATGAGTCTTAAAGGGACAGTTCAGAAGCATCTTAGTGTTTTTTAAAGATACAGTTCCTTTGTGCCTTGATGTTTCTTAAAGAGATAGTTTCATTGATTTTTTTTTTTTTTAACTCTAAATGATACAAAGCTTAGATTGCATAAATTGATTTTAATTATCAAACTGTTTTGGTATCATGAACCTTCTTACAGCTACATCTATCCTGTCATTCTATGGATAATTGTTTGGCCAGATTTTTTCATCTTCCATAAATATTCAAATGATGCCAGAAGAGTTTAGAAAATGTTGCTGTTTGTTTCTTTTACTTTGACAAATTTGCTCTATTTGCCTCTCAACAAGATCTCACGCCTGCACAAAGACTCATGACAACAAAACCTGAGCCACAATGACTCACTTTTGGTGGCGGCCTCTAGTGGACACTGAAGGAAGTGCAGTTTTTGCACTTTTTGTAGGTTTAATCTCCATTTCACAGGTTGTCTTATGCTTCCTCATGGCTGTATTGTTTACTTTTAGTTTGATAATTTAAAAGACAGACCCCCCCCCACCTTGCCTTCCACACACACACACACACACACACACACTTGTTATTCCACAGCCTGTTTCCTGTTGTGCCAGATTTTCTCACTCACATCTCGGAGCGAGCCAGCCCACCCTCTCCATGCTCCGTGTGATTTATTGTATACACACATGGAGCGTGCAAACGTTTATTATTCACACAGGATATTTATTTATACCAGCGTGAGTCACACTCTCTCTCAGATGAAAGTGTGTGTGTGTGTGTGTGTGAGAGAAAATCTAAAGGGTGTGTTTTGCTTCCCGGGGGGTCATGTGTTGGAGGTGTGAGTTTGGTTGATGGTAAAGTTGTGTGTGAGTCATTTTTTGGCTGTGGTGTGTTAATCACACACACACACACATACTGGTTTTCAGGTATTATGGGAACAACTATTAAAATCATCACTTATGGGGACCATCCTTTCTAGAGTTTTTTTAAAATGATATATTATTTGGAAAAACACAGATTATCTTTTATAACTCATAACTTTCAATTCAAATTGGACTTCCTTGCTCCTCTTGCAGGTATTTGTCCTATTTTGTATTATACTAATGTCTTTTCTGTCAGGATTTAGGAAAGACTGGTGCAGAAAGTCTGAATATCCATTATGCTTTACCAGAGTTTTTTAATCCCTTGCAAATTGAACATTCATATTTATATATGGGTCAATGACAAAAAGAGGGTCTAAAAAAACATATTTCTGAGAGAAGAATTATGTTTTGACCAACACTTCAAAGTTTTTAGGTTCATTATTTTTTAGTATTTTTAATTTGAGCACCCAAAAATGTCAGGTGGAGCAACCAAATATATGAAAATATATTAATATGTTCCTGTTATTTTTTCTGTGTGAAATTATTGGCAAGTATCTCTCAAGTGTCTGTAGTGACTCATACATTTTCATTTTGTGTGTTTCATTTCTTTTATTTGTGAATAAGATAAATAATTTGATGTTAAAATAACATTTCACATTATTACATTGGTTGTNCCACCTGACATGGAAATTGTTCCAGTCACCAATGAAGTGAAAAAACCTTTTTTATCAGTATTTCAGAGAAATCTACAAACTTTTCCACTTGGTCACAAATGTCATTTGGGCTCCTCTGGCTGATGCAGTTTCCTGTTTCCTGTTTTATTCTCTTCACTTTAAAATAAAAGTTTAATGTTACGGTTGCACCACCCTGACATTTGACAAGGTGAAAATTACGGGACAAAAGTTTTTTACATTTCTCAACAGCTTTAAAATTCTTTTTATTTGCAAAGAATGTTTTATTTAAAAAGGTTCAAGCATAAAATAATGCCACTGTATTTTTAATTTCCATTTACAATAACTGACATTCAATTTTTAGAGTTTAATTACTGTGGATACTTGTCAGGACGGTTGCACCACCTGACATTTTGGGGGTTTGAGGAACCAAAACACAAAAAAACATGTTATATTTTAATAGTTTAAAGATGTGTTCAAATAACACAGGTTTCATAGAATAAAGAAATACATGTGATGAAATACTCAATTCATGATGGGGGGAAATATTGCACTCAGACACAAAAAAAGGGGACGTCACCTCATTGACCCATATATGGATAGAAGTGCGTCACAGAAAAACTCACCAACAGAAGATAATGAAAATGAAACGATCAAACCACGGATGAAGCAAATCAAAGAGTCGATAACATCATGTTGATAAAACAAGGGTGAAAATTACTGTCAGATAAAAAGATCAGAAACATACTAGAAATAAACAGATAGCTAAAGGATACAGAAAATTGCTGATATAATTTAATGATTGATTGATTTGGAAAAAACTTCTTGATATGCTGTATTTAATTGACTCTGGATCATTCCAGCACGCCAGCACAGTCAGTGTCAGCATCTCCCAAAGTGCTTTTTCTGGTGAAACAAAGTATTGAATTCTATATCACGGAGGATGGGCAAATATATCTAGTTCCCACAAACTTAGAACGCAGTGAACGACACAAAACCGTTTCTTTTTCTTTTTTAAATCCAATTAAACCAAAACAAAAAACACCATGAATGAACTTTAGTACTGCGGCATGTTTTGAAACAAACAAAACTGAACTTTAACAGCCACCACAGAACAGAAAACCATAGATCCACCCATCGCTCGTTATTTGGGATCTTAGTTATTCAGGTCCTTTGTGTCATGAGTTATTAAGAAACTAGAAAAACACATTTGCTATGGATTGATTTTTTGCTGAGAAACTGATTAACTGGCACCTGTAGCAGATTAGTGGAGGTTTTGATTTAAATTCAGAGTGTTCTTAAAACACGTACGGCACGTTTACGGAGCTATCACCTAACCCCTGACTTTTGTCTCTGCAGGTATTTAAAAATCGTTCATCATTCAGAAAATCACTTCCTGCAGACAGCGAAAGTAGCTAAAGTCGTTTCCACGGTGACCTGGGTTTTTCTCCTGACCACGATGACCACGTACATCAGCCTGAAATTCCTCAATCATGAACCAACGCAACAACATTCAGTCATGAACACGATCAGCTGTCGCAGCCTGCTCAACAAAGACCTCAGTCTCTTCTACAAAATCATCCAAATCTACTCTGCAGCCGTCTTCCTCCTCACCCTCGTCTCCCTCATCTTCTTCTACTACGGCATCTCCAGGAAGTTGGCCGCACAGCAGAGGACTCCGCTGACGTCTTCTGGCTCTGAGAAGCTCGTCAAAGCAAGGAGGAACATGTTGGTGCTGGTCTGCGTCTTCTGCGTCTGCTTCGTGCCGTACCACCTGGTTCGCGTGCCGTACACCTTCTTAAAGAGACAGTGCTCGTGGGGTCAGGCGTTATTCTACCTCAAGGAGGTGACCGTCATGGTGTCCAGTTTCAACGTGTGCCTCGACCCGATCATTTACTTCTTATTCAGCAAAGAGTACAGGGCTACGATGTGGAGCAGCGTCCGGCGACAAAAACATGACACAACACAGGTGGAACTCCAGCAACGGGTCAACGCTTCAGTCTCTTAAAGTTTCTACGTCATGATTCAGACATGGGTCAATGACAAAAAGAGGGTCTAAAAACGTATTTTTGAAAACTTCTTACACATATTTCTGAGAGAAGAATTATGTTTTCTAACAGATTTCAGTAGTTGACCAACATTTCAAAGTTTTTAGGTTCATTATTTTTTAGTATTTTTAATTTGAGCACCCAAAAATGTCAGGTGGAGCAACCAAATATATGAAAATATATTTATATGTTCCTGTTATTTTTTCTGTGTGAAATTATTGGCAAGTATCTCTCAAGTGTCTGTAGTGACTCATACATTTTCATTTTGTGTGTTTCATNTCCGGCGACAAAAACATGACACAACACAGGTGGAACTCCAGCAACGGGTCAACGCTTCAGTCTCTTAAAGTTTCTACGTCATGATTCAGACATGGGTCAATGACAAAAAGAGGGTCTAAAAACGTATTTTTGAAAACTTCTTACACATATTTCTGAGAGAAGAATTATGTTTTCTAACAGATTTCAGTAGTTGACCAACATTTCAAAGTTTTTAGGTTCATTATTTTTTAGTATTTTTAATTTGAGCACCCAAAAATGTCAGGTGGAGCAACCAAATATATGAAAATATATTTATATGTTCCTGTTATTTTTTCTGTGTGAAATTATTGGCAAGTATCTCTCAAGTGTCTGTAGTGACTCATACATTTTCATTTTGTGTGTTTCATCTCTTTTATTTGTGAATAAGATAAATAATTTGATGTTAAAATAACATTTCACATTATTACATTGGTTGTTCCACCTGACATGGAAATTGTTCCAGTCACCAATGAAGTGAAAAAACCTTTTTTATCAGTATTTCAGAGAAATCTACAAACTTTTCCACTTGGTCACAAATGTCATTTGGGCTCCTCTGGCTGATGCAGTTTCCTGTTTCCTGTTTTATTCTCTTCACTTNGTGGATACTTGTCAAGACGGTTGCACCACCTGACATTTTGGGGGTTTGAGGAACCAAAACACAAAAAAACATGTTATATTTTAATAGTTTAAAGATGTGTTCAAATAACACAGGTTTCATAGAATAAAGAAATACATGTGATGAAATACTCAATTCATGATGGAAGGAAATATTGCACTAGGACACAAATATGAATGTAAAAAATTATGCATTAAATATAATGTTTAAAATAATAATGGTAAATAATAATGGCTTTGGAAACCACTGCCTTATGGGGACCTCCATTTTGGTCCCTATACTTACAGATGGTACTGTAATCAAGTCAATGTCCCCATAAGTGTAGAAATACAAGAACACACACACACACACACACACACACACACAGCTGTCTGGACTTGATAGCGCTGAAGAGCAGGAATGAGCTAATCTCCCAAACTGAAATAATCGTGTCGTCAGCAGACAGGCATCCACCGCTCCACGTTTGGAGCTGAGAAACGTTACGGAGGATTTTTCCCAGAGCGCCCTCAACACTATTAATTACCGCTCGAAAAACGCAGGGAAAAAGGCGGCGCAGGCTCCTCGCTCACTTCTGGCTGCAGCCATATGCAGACCATATGGCCGTGCAGCTGAATAACAGGCGTAACGCCGCGCAATGAGGTCATACACACATACAATTGGTCCAGGCTGTCAGAGTGATGCAGTGCATGATGGGAGATGATAGATTCTTCTCTCTGATGCTCCACAGGTCGAGCGTGAGGTCATCAGGGAGGAGGTGAAGGAGGTGGAGGAGCGGGCCTCCCGCCTGGAGGAGCTGTGCCCAGAGAGGGTGCACGTCCTCGGGGCGAAGGTGCGAGCGACGCTGCAGGGGTGGGCGGAGCTAGAGAGGAGCGTGACGGCGAACAGAGAGCGTCTGCAGGAGTTTGTGGAGCTGCAGCGCTTCTTCAGGAGCTACCTCGCCATGATGTAAGCGGACGGAGGCGGAGTCATCTCACACTTTCAATGCATGAAAATGTTTATTTTAAAAAATGTAAATAAAATAACAATAAGCAAAGAGAGAGCCAAAACAAAGAAGTTAGCAATTTTGCAAAAGTAGCAAACAAGAGAAACAAAAAAACCTTTTAAATCACTAATTAATCTTCTTTTACATTTTCAAAAAGGATTGGAAAGTTTGCACATTTTGCAAAAAAACAAGTGTCACAAGAACATAAACTTGAGTTATTCCTTCTACTTCAGCCAGAGTTAACATCAAACTTCACCAACTCCTGATTTAGGCCATAAAAACAAAGTTTCTGTCAGTTATTGTATCACAAAATCATTTAGTAAACACCTATTTAAAAGTTATTTACTCCTAAATTCAATGGTTCATGTGGTGGAAATTCATATTAGTCTGTGTCAGGATAATTTTATTCTTCTTAGAGCCTGAAAAAATGTTTTCAATTCTTTTTCCAAACATATATTTAAAAAAAAAAAAAAAAGTTATAGACAAACATTTGAGGGTAAAACAGAGTAATAGCTATAAATTATTCAGAGTTAAAATGGATGAAAGAGAGTCAAAATGTTTTGCAAAGCATTAAAAAAAGACTATTCATGAAATTACAAAAAAAAAAAAAAAGTCAAACAAAAAAATAGTTATGTTTACATTAATTTTACTCTTTTTTTATGTTGAATGCTCAGTTACGAATATTGGAAGAAAAAAAAAATTGAAAACTTTTTTTCATGCCTTAAGAGAAATAAAAACACTCAAGGGAAAAATCCAGACACTGACTTTCATAATTCATGCATCAGAGGGTTAAAGTTGCTCAAACCAACCAACTTCAGTTAAAAGTTATATAAAAGGCAAGTCTGACAATGATTTAACTCCCTAAAAATCAAGAATATTTCATAAAAAAAAAGATATTCTAAGGAACAAATCTTGTTCTTATAAAAATAAAATGTTTTAATTGATATTAATGGTTGGACACAGGTTCCAGTTTTAACATCTTCCAAAGAAAATAATGTTTTCCGTGTTTATTTCGATGAAGTAAATGTGTTAAAAATGAGGTTGAACAGACTCAGAACATCTGCTCGTTACTGTATCTTTAAGAGAGAGCAGGATGTTCCTGTCGTCTCCGGTGAAAAGTGAGATTTACGGCGCGTTGATGAGGTCAGCGCGAGTTTCCTGCGCTGAGTGCGACAGGTGGATGAATGTGTTTGCGCTCAGAACGAGTCTGTTTAATCTCAGAACGTCTGCAAACGTCTCGTCTCTGAACAGATCCTGGACCGAAGACACGAGGTCGCACATCTTCTCCGACGCCGCTTTGCATCATGGGAAAAACAGCCAGAGGCCGCTGGACGTGCAGATCGAGGAGAAGTTCGAGGAGTTTGACGAGCTGGTGGCGTCGGGGAGGAACATTCTGCACAAAGAGCATCACCTCACGCAGATGGTGAGGAGACTCCCAGCATGCATTTCTGTTAACCCCTCAACACCTGAGACCCCAAAATACCTGAATAGACTATTTTGCTTATCTTGTCATAAAGTCTTAAACTAACGGGAATACAGTCATAATCTTACCAGATTCATCTCATTTACTTACAAGAATACAGTTGTAAACTTGCAAGAATAAATTCATTTATTTATGAGAATAAAGTTGTGAACTTACTAGAATGAAGCCAAAAACTAACAAGAATACAGTCGTAAATATACGGAAAAAATGTCTCATGGATTTACAAGAATAGAGTTGTCAACTTACAAAAATAAAGTTGTAAACTTACGTAAATAAAATCATGAACTAACCAGATTAATCTCATGAATTTACAAGAATAGAGTTGTAAATTTACAAAAATAAAGTCGTGAAATTACCAGATTAATCTTTTGGATTTTCAAGAACAGAGCTGTAAACTTGAAAGAACAAAGTTGTAAACTTACGAAAATTAAGTTGTAAATTTACGTGATTAATCTCATGAATTTACAAAATTTAAGTTGTAAACTTTCAATAAAAAAGGTGTAAACTTGCAAGGATAAAGTTGTTAACTTGCTAGATTAATCTCATAGATTGACAACAATAGAGTTGTACATTGACACGAATAAAGTCATAAATTAACCGGATTAATTTCATGAATTTACATCAATAAAGTTGTAAACTTGCAAGAATAAAGTCGTAAACTAACAAGAATGATGTCACAAATGTATGAGAAAAAAGTTGTAAACTTGCAAGAATACAGTTGCAAACTTATGAGAATAGAGTTGAAAATTTACCAGATTAACCTCATAGATTGACAAAAGTGGAGTAGTTAATTTACAAGCATGGAGTTAAGTAACTTACAGGAATTAAGTTGTCAATTAACTAGATCAGTCTAATGGATTTACAAGAATAAAGTCGTAAACTTAAGTGAATGATCTTTTACGCATGCATCAATTTACCGGTTGTTGTGCCTGTTCGTTTTTTTTTACTGTTTTTGTACTTTATGACTTAATCTTTTTATATCGTGTAAGTTTACAACTTTATTCTTGTAAGTTTATGAGATTTATCCTGTTTGTTTACTTTTTTTTCTCTTTAGTGCGGCCCTAATCCTCTGTCGTATATCTCCAATAAAGAATACTTAAAAAAAAAAAGTTAAAGTTTGAGCGTTTAAACCCTGAGTGATGTCTGACAGGTGAGGGAGCGTATGAGCGTTTAAACCCTGAGTGATGTCTGACAGGTGAGGGAGCGTATGGAGGAGCTGCGGAGCATGCTGGGATGGATCCTGGTTCACTGGCGAGCGCAGAAGCAGCAGTGGATCCTGAAGAAGAGTCGAGAGGAAACTTCGCAGGACAACATTTACACCGAGGCCTCGCCGCGCGCTGAGGTACGTACAGGCGGCGACTATAAAACGAGCAGGTGAGTCTGAATCCACCTTTCTGACATCTGTTCCCTCCCCCATCAGAGTCCAGCCCCCGTCGTAGCCCCTCACCCCTCCGACGAGGACGGACTGAATCCAGAAAACCTCCCATCGTCTCTGAACTCAGACCAGAAGCAGCAGGACGACGGGTACGAGGTCATGAACAGCATCCAGACGCCGCCGGGCAGCGAGCCCGCCGCTTCCCCCGAGTCTCCAAAACCCGCCATCGTGGTCCTGAAAGACCCCGGCAGCCCGGCGGCGTTAGGCGGCACGGTCAACCTCATCCTCAGCTTCGCCAACACGGGCGAGAGTCAGGTCCAGGTGCTGGAGACGCCGCCTCCGCCGCCACAAGAGGAGGAGGAGGAGACGTGTGAGCCCGTCCACAGGGTGAGAAACACTCGCTTCACTCAGCAAAGACGCCACAAATCAGCGTTTGTTCTAGAACGTTCCCGAAATTCTAGGATATTCGCAGAATTGCCAAATTTCAGTAGAGTTCAGGAAAGTTTGCAACATCTTTGAATGTTATCAGATTTCAAGGAAGTTATAAGAACTCGTGAATTTGAGAGAATTCTGGAATGTTTGCAGAATTCTTTAGTGTCAGCGGACTATTCCATGTGTTCCCAAAGTTCTGGAATATTTGCCAAATTCTTAGACACAAGGAGGCTTCTAGACAAAATCTTTAAATGTTTTTAGGTTTCAAGAAAGTTCAAAAACACTCATGAATTTTCAAGAATGTTTACAGAATTCTTGAGTTTCAGCGGAGTCTTCCAATCGTAACCAAAATTTTGGAATATTTGCAGAATTCTCGAGTGTCAGAGAGCATTCGATGTGCTCAGAAAATTCTGGAATATTTGAGGAACTCTTGAGTATTAGGAGGATTCTAGATTGCCCACAACATTTTTTAACTGTTATCAGATTTCAATGAAGTTGTAGGAACTCATGAATTTGAGAGAATTCTAGAATGTTTGCAGAATTCTTGAGTGTCAGCGGACTATTTGAATTGTTACCGAGGTTCTGGAATATTTACAATTCTTGAATATGAAGAGGCTTCTAGATTTTCTATAAAATTTTAAATGTAAGCAGATATTAAGGCAGTTAAAATTACTCATGATTTTATATTGATTCTAGGATGTTTGTAGAAATCTTGAGTGGCATTGGAGTATTCGATTTGTTCCTAACATTCTGGAATATTTGAGGAATTCTTGAATATAAGGAGGATTCTAGATCGCCCACAACATTTTTGACTGTTATCAGATTTCAATGAAGTTAAAGGAACTCATGAATTTGAGAGAGTTCTAGAATATGTATAGAATGCTTGAGTGTCAGCGGAATACTCCATTGGTCCACAAAGTTCTGGAATATTTGCAGAATTCTTGAACACAAGGAGACCACAAAATTTTTAACTGTTATCAGATCTCAGTGAAGTAAAAAGAACTCATGAATTTAATTTAATTCTAGAATGTTTGCAGAATTCTTAAGTTTTAGTGGCGTATTCAATTCGTTCCCGAAGTTGTGAAATATAAACAGAATTCTCGAATATAAGGAGGATTCTAGATTGCCCACAAAATTCTTAAATTGAATCAGATTTCAAGGACATTAAAAGAACTAATGAATTTGAATTAATTCGGGAGGGTTCGGAGAATTCTTGAATTTCGGCAGAGTATGCCATTTGTCCCCAAAATTCTGGAATATTTGCAGTACTCTCAAATTTGAGGAGGATTCTTGATTGCCTCCAAAATTTTTGAATGTAATAAGATTTCAACGAAGTTAAGGAACTCATAAATTTGAGAGAATTCTAGAACGTTTGCAGAATTCTTGAGTGTCAGTGGAGTATTCCATTGGTCCACAAAGTTCTGGAATATTTTCAGAATTATCGAATATAAGGAGGATTCTAAATCACCAACAAAATTTTTAAAATGTTATCAGAATTCAAGGAAATTGAAAGACCTAATGAATTTGAATTGAGTCTAGAATGTTTATAGAATTCTTGAGTTTCAGCTGAGTATTTTAATTTCCCCCAAAACTCTGGAATATTTGCAGAATTCTTGAATATAAGGAGGATTCTAGATAACCTACAAAATTCTGAAATGTTTTTAGATTTCAATAACATTATAAAAAACTCACAAATTTGAGAGAATTCTAGTGTTTATAGAATTCTTGAGTGTCAGCGTAACCTTTTATGAGTCAGATTTGTGAGCTAGAGTAATGTCTTAGAATTTTTCAGTATCAAATCTTGATTGAGGAGTTGGATTACATTAAAACTAACTTTTTGAACTAAAAGTGGAAAAAAGTTGGATAAACATATTCTCAGTTCGGGGTTTTGCAGCATCATACACAAGAAAAACAAGCAACAACTTTTAGCAGCTGATCTAGAAGAGTCAAAAACTGCAGTTCCATGAGTGTCCACTAGAGGCTGTTTCCAGAAACAGCAGAAACACATACACACTCATTCAAAAGTGGCTCATAACAGGATTTTAGTCTGATTAAACGTCAGAAGAGCACAAAAATAAAGTGTAAGATCCTTAAAAACTGTAAAAATAAAAATGCATCTTTTTGCCTGCTGCTGAATCTTTTCCTTCCTGAAGTCTGCACCTTTTCTCCTCTTCCTCCTTCACCTCCTCCTCTTTGTTCTCCTCCTCAGCCCGCTGCCTCTAAAAGCTTCTGGAGGCGCTGCCAGGGCCTTTTGGAAAACACTTTTGGTAGTTTAAAGCGAAAGAAAAAGATTTATCGGCTCAGTGCGAACGAGGTAAATGGTGGATTGGCGTGTGCACGCGCTGCATGCTGAGTGAAGTTTGACGTTTCAGGAGCCGCATGCTTTACTAACTTTTAAAAAAAAAAAAAGACCAGGATGTAGCTTCATAACCCAAACATCTATTTAAAACACTCCCTCTCTATTTGAAGGAAAAAACATTTGAAGAAAGGAAACATGAATAGTGGAATGAAGCCAGGCAAAAATAAAAATATCAAAATAAAAAAAAACTATCTTTCTCGAGGGTTTCTCCATTCTTTTTGGGGGTTTTTCCCCCTTTGGATGGATAAAGTCCAATAGTTTGAGAAATGAAATTTTCAACCTGAGCCCCATAATTTTTAATATTTATCTCAAAATTTTGACTTTTGAACTCGAAATAAAAACATTTTAACTTAAAATTTCAAATTTGTCTCATATCTTTGACTATTTCTATCAAAATTTTTACTTTTCAACCCAAAATTTATTTTTCTTTTTAGCCCTTGATTTCAACTTTTGCCCAGTAATTTTGATTATTTATCTCAAAATTCAGATTTTTAATCTCAGAATTGTAACTTTTTATCTCAAAAATGTCTTTTTTTATTAAAAAAATTCATTTTTTGCCCAACTTTTGACTTTGCATCTCAAAATATTGACTTTTGACCTCAAAATTGATATATTTTTGCTTAAAATTTCAACTTCTACCCCATGATTTTGACTATTTATCTCAAGACTTTGACCTCACACTCAAAATTTGACTTTTTTTTTAGCTTAAAATTTCAACTTTTGTCTTGGCTTTAAACTATTTATCTGCAACTTTTACTTAAAACTCATGATTGATTTTTTCAGTTTAAAAATTTCAACTTTTGCCCCATTATTTTAACCATATATCTTCAAATTTGAGCTTACATTCCAATTTTAATTGTTGTTTTTTTTAAAGCTCAAATTTCCACGTATGCCCCAAAATTTTACTTTTACAATCAAAATCTGATTTCTAAGTTCACAACTTCGACTCATTTTTCACTACTTCGACTTTTCCATTGTCAGTCAGTGAATTCATCATCATTTTTATAACTGGGGTGGTAAGGTTTTGTTTTTAAGGGGGCAGCTGCCACCCTGTGCCCCCCCTGTAGCTCCGCCCCTGCAGCTCGTCTTGTGTAATCTCAGATGAATGAATGAGTGAATCCCCAGCTGACACTCAGACAATTAATCAGCTCTGAATCCAACTTTCCCCTGAACAAACTTTTCTCTCAGCGAGTTTGGATCTTTGCCTGGAAGCTCTGATGACAGAGACAGAACGAGGGTGATGAGTAAAAAACACACACACACACACACACACACACACACACACTCCTGCTGTGATGTTGACAGACGCTCTCTCTCTCTCAGACCTGATGTAAGCGAACTCTTGTTCCTGTAAAATAAGTGACCTCACCCTCACTTCCTGTGAAACCTCTGCTCCAAAATGGCTCCCAGCAGGAGCGCGGCCTTTAGCGCCAACGCGGGCGTCGCCGTTAGACTCCACACCGTGATTTATCGTCCGGGGCTTCCACAAAAACAAGAGATTAGTCACAGAGGTGAAAGGTCAAACCATTACAGCTGCACATGACGGCATGTTGGTTGGGCCACATGTGATTCTGATTACTCCTGAAAACTTTTCTGTACTTTCACTCTGTGTTTCTGCTGTTTGTGTGTGTGCTGTGTGTTTTTCTGAATCCATTGTTTTCTGGAAGTGTGGGAGGAAAAGTAGCCGACAGTTTGTCTCCGAGTCGTCGTTCATGTGTGACACATTAAATAACTTTATTCTCACAGAGCGCTGCAGGATGTTCGAGTCTTCCTGGAGGGATGGTTTGAGTTTGTGTGCAGCAAAAAGGAAATAAAAATCATCACGATGCCTGTTCGAAACTAATCTGAACTCCTGAGTGTTCGCTACGCTATTTATATCTAGAGACAAGCTCCAAAAAACATGAATGTTCCAGATGAAGTGTTCACCTAAAGGTCTTTTTCCACCACAGGGACCAGGGTCTGAATCTAGTTTCTTGGTTTATCTCAGAATTCAATAATAATATGTCACCAAAAATTCCAGAACATTCGCAGAATTCTAAAATGGTCCCAAATTTTTTTTGCTGTAATCCGAACTCTTGAAAAATTACCACAATTCTCAAGTTTTACTGTTTCTAGAATGCATGCGAGCGTGTTCTGGAATGTGTCGCCCCCCCGGTGTTCCAGTTTAAAGAGTGACCCCGCAAACTGACAATGTCAGTAGAAATCCAGTTTATACGGGAATTCGACCGGCATTCAACAACTCTGGAATGTAAAGAGAATTCTAGAATGTTGGCAGAAGTCTTAAATATTGGCTAAGTTGTCGAAAGTTAGCAGATTTCTAGACAATTTGCATTATCTTGGATGTCAGACTTCTTTGCCGTTAGGAGATTTCTAGAGTGCGGGAAAATTTAAAGCTATCTGCAGATTTCTGGAGTGAAATCAAAATTCTAGAATGCTTGCTGTTTTCTAGACTGTGGCAAAACTCGTAGATGTTTTCAGATTTCAGATCAAAGTTCTCAGATGTTAGCAGAACTCTTAAAAGTAATCAAAGGTCTGGAATATTAACACAAGTCTAGAACAATTTAAAGAATCTAAAGTGTTCAATTAATGCTCAAATTCTTTGGAATTTCAGAAAGTAACCAAAAGTCTTGAATGCTGGCAGTTTTCTAGACTATGGCAGGATTCTTAGATGTTTCCAGATTTTTGGGGTGATGTCTAAATTCTCAAATGTTAGCAGAATTCTTGAAAATAATCAAAAATCTTGACTATAAACAGCAGTCTGGAATGATTTCAAGAGTCAAAGGGTTCAATGAATTCTCAATTTTTTAAGAATTTTTCTGAACTATGGCAAAATTCTAAGATGTTTTCAGATATCTTGGATGATATCAAAATTCTAGATGGTTAACAAAAGTCTGGAATACTAACAGCAATCTAAAAAAATTTCAAGAGTCAAAAGGATTAAATTACTTCTTTTTTTTTTTTTTAATTTGTGAAAATAACCAAAAGTCTTGAATGCAAATTGTTTTCTAGACTATGGCAGGATTCTTAGATGTTCTCAGATTCCTGGGAATCTATTAAAATTCTGGAGTGTGAGCAGATTTCTTGAATTTGGGGAAAATTCATAGATTTCTGCAGATTTCTGGAATGATATCAAAATTCTTGAATTTCACCAGGTTTCTAGAATATGGGAAAATTCTCAGATGTCTGATCAAAGTTCTTGAATATTAGCAGAATTCTTGAAAGTAATCAAAAATCTTGAACATAAACAGCAGATTAGAGTGGTTTCAAGAGTCAAAAGGGTTCAATGAATTCTGAAATTATTTGGAAATTCTTGAAAGTAACCAAAAAATCTTGAATGGTAACTGTTTTCTAGACTTGGCAAAATTCTTAGATGTTTTCAGGTTTCTTATCAAAATTCTTGAGTGTTAGCAAATTGGCAAAAGTAATCAAAAGTCTTAAAAATAAACAGTAGTCTAGAATGCTTTCAAGAGTCCAATGAATGGGTTCAATGAATTCTTGAATTTTTTTGAATTCATGAAAGCAACCACAATTCTTGATATCTTGGATGATATCAAAATTCTTGAAGGTTAACAAAAGTCTGCAATAATAACAGCAATCTAGAAAAATTTCGAGATTCAAAAGGATTCAATTATTTCTTGGTTGTTGTTTTTTTATTTGTGAAAGTAACCAAAAGTCTTGAATGGTAACTGTTTTCTAGACTTGGCAAAATTCTTAGATGTTCTCAGATTTCTGGGAGTCTATTAAAATTCTGGAGTGTGAGCAGATTTCTTGAATTTGGGGAAAATTCATAGATTTCTGCAGATTTCTGGAATGATATCAAAATTCTTGAATTTCACCAGGTTTTCTAGAATATGGGAAAATTCTCAGATGTCTTCAGATGTCTGTTTAAAGTTCTTGAATATCAGCTGAATTCTTGAAAGTAATCAAAAATCTTGAACATAAACAGAAGACTAGAGTGGTTTCAAGAGTCAAAAGGGTTCAATGAATTCTTAAATTATTTGGAATTCTTGCCAGTAACCAAAAGTCTTGAATGGTAACTGTTTTCTAGACTTGGCAAAATTCTTAGATGTTTTCAGGTTTCTTATCAAAATTCTTGAGTGTTAGCAAATTGGCAAAAGTAATCAAAAGTCTTAAAAATGAACAATTGTGTAGAATGCTTTCAAGAGTCCAAAGGGTTCAATGAATTCTTGAATTTTTTTGAATTCATGAAAGCAACACCAATTCTTGATATCTTGGATGATATCAAAATTCTTGAAGGTTAACAAAAGTCTGCAATATTAACAGCAATCTAGAAAAAATTCGAGAGTCAAAAAGATTAAATGATTTCTTGTTTTTTTTTTAATTTGTGAAAGTAACCAAAAGTCTTGAATGCGAACTGTTTTCTAGACTTCAGCAAAATTCTTAGATTCTTAGTTAAAGTCTCAAAGTTAACTCGGTCAATCTTTGAACTGAAACACCCGTCGATCTCTGCCGTTTGTTTTTATTTATGTTTTCTGGTTTTAAGAGGATAATTTCAAGTGTCTTGAATCCTTTTTGTCTCTAGAAAATTCCAGAAACAAAACCACATCCAGAGTTGAAAGAATTTTACTCAGACAAGTTAAAGTGAGGAGTTAAAGATGGAGTCAGGCCTGTGGTTCAGTGACGCCCTCGGTTTCTGTTTGATGGCGAGCAGAGTTTGATGTTCTCTCTCTCTCTCTCTCTCTCTCTCTCTCTCTCTCTCTCTCTCTCCCCTCAGGTGAGCACCTACCTGCACGTGAAGGACAGCGCCGTGGCGGCCGCCCCCGTGTACGAGAGTATCACGCTGCCTCGCCGCTCTGCAGCCTCAGCCTCCCCGACTTTCTCTACATCCTCCTCCTCCTGCTCCTCCTCGCCATCCTCCTCGGCGCTCGCTCCTCAAACCGCCAACGTCACCTTCCACCCGTCGACGGCGAGCGGCGGCGGCGGCGGCTCCATCTTCAGCAGCCTGAAGAGGATGGGCAAGAAGAGGAAGAGGAAGAGAGACGAACGCCGACACACCATCCAGAAAATCATGGGGGTGGAGGGGGAAGAGCAGACGGAGGGGCGGCGCCGCCGTGACGAAACGACCACGTACGATACGCAGACGTGGCCATTAAAGGAAGCGAGGAGGAAGAAGAGCACGCCAAAGAGCGAGGAGGAGCGAGCGTACGCGAAGAACTCGCTGCTGACGGACATCGACGCGGAGTGTTCGGGCGAGTACAGCATCACGCCGTACGCCGTTTCGGGTCCGTCGAACGGCGTTAGGAGCCACTGCAGGTTCCTGTCTCTGGGCTCCACGCTGAGCTTCGAGCTGCCCAAAGACGTCACGCTCATCCCGAGCATCCAGGACATCATCACCATCGCTCGCCCCGAGACGAAAACCGCCGCGGGGACGGATCCCGACCCGCAGAGACCGCCAACGCTAAGCTCCTTCAAACAGACGCGACTTCCTCCGCCGCAAACGCCAACGGAGGAAGAGGCGAACGCTCTGACGCCTCCTCTGTCCGTGGACGGCGAGGAGGATCAGACGGTTCCCTGTAACGACGTCCTGAAACCCGAGGAGGAGTGGGAGGAGCCGAGTCCACCTCGCCACCCGCCGCCGATTTACGTGAACCAGCAGAAACATGGCTGCCTGAGTGTGCACACGCTCATCAGAGACCTCAAAGGACACGTGTACCACAAATGCTCCACGCCACACGAAGACGGCGCCGAACTCCAGAGTCAGAGCCAAGCGTCGCACGTGGTGGTCAACCTCAAATCCGTGGCGAGCGTCGTCGGCGTGCGTCAGGACTCCGTGGACTCCGGGATCTCCACCTCCAGCAGCATCAAGCTCAGCGGCGAGGAGAGTCAAGCGCCAAAAGGCGTCGTGGGGCGCCTCCTCTCCGTGGAGGTGGGAGGAGTCGACTGCAGGAAGGAGGAGGCGGAGCCTGTGCGCCTGGACCGCCGTCAGTTTGAGGAGGAGGAGGAGGAGCTGGAGGATATTTGGAACCAGAAGAGTCGCTACAGGCAGAGCGTCTGCTCCGACATCATGTACCAGCCCAACCAGGAGGAGCACGCCGCCGCCACCGCCTCCTCCTCGCCGCCCGTGCTCTACAGGAACCTCGCCACGGCCTCGGCGCCGAACCTCCTGGTGGCAGAGTTCAAACTGCCCCCCCACGTGCAGAGTCTGCTGGGGTACGAGAAAGCACAGCTCCCCCTGCTGGCGGCAGGAGACAGGAGGTCCTGGGCGGCGTTTCCTCACAGGGAGGCGACCAATAAGAGCTCGGTGACGGTGAACGAGACGGCGTCCGACCCGGTGAAGCTGCCGGACGTCGGAGACAATCAGAGATATATTTATCAGTACAGAGAGGACGAGGAGGAGGAGGAGGAGGAGGAGGAGGAGGAGGAGGAGGAGGAGGAGGAGGAGCGCACACGCCACGAGAAGGTGAGGTCATCGCCAGGAAAAATCACGGCAAAAAAAAAAAAAACCTCGAAAACTTCAAAATAAATCTTCACCCTTTTTGATTCTTACAAACGTAATATTTTATATCAAAGTGTAAGAAAACTTAACAAAAGTTAGGTCAGAAAAAAAACACAAAGAAAAAAACAATGATTAACATTTATACTTTTCTTTTCGAGATTCTGAGAAAAAATATGGAATTTTGACTTTTTTTCAACTAAAACTCAGAGTTCCGGAATCTCCAAGCGCACATTTTTCTGAAAATCTCAGTGTTCTAGAATTTTCTCACCAACCGCAGCCTCAGAATTCTAGAAGTTTCTCTGACACACATTTGATTTCAGAGTTCTAGAATTTTCAATAACCTTATTTTTAAAAGCATGGTGTTCTCTCATATATATACACTATAGTGTAACTCCAGAATTCCTGAATTACTAAACACGTTTTTTTGTGTTTTTTTTTCAGAAAAAAAGTCAAAATTTCGAGCTAATAAAATTGAAATTTTGAGATAAAAAGTCAAATCTTTTGCGTTTAAGTCAACATTTTGAGATAAGAAGATGATATTTTGTGTTAAAAGTTAAAGTTTTGATATAGTAGAAGGGAAAAACCTTTAATACCAGGGGTTTTGGTCACAACAATGCCAGCTAAGGCATACGCATCTCTAAATATAAACTTTTTAAACCAAAGGAAGACTTTTTAACTTATTATATATAGAATTTGTATTAAAAAAATTTTTGGCTAAAATTACCTGAGATCTTGACTTTTTAACTCAAAATATCAACATTTTACCCCAATTTTTTACCTTATTAACCTGAAATCTGGACCTTTATTTCAAAATTTGATTTTTTAACTCAGAGTATCAACTTTTACCCCAAATTTTTACCTTAGTAACCCAAATCTTGACTTTAACTTACAGTATCAACATTTTACCACAAATGTAACTTTATAAACCTGACATATTGACTTTTTAACTCAAATTATCAACATTTTACCCCAAATTTTTACCTTAGTAACCCAAATTTTTACTTTATTAACCTTAAATCTTGACTTTTAAACTCAAATAATCAACATTTAACCGCAAATATGACTATATTATTGTGAAATCTTGACTTTTTAATTCAACATACCAACTTTTTATAGCAAATATGACTCTATTAACCCCAAATCTTGACTTTTTAACTCCAAATATCAACATTTTACCCACAATTTTTTACCTTGGTAACCCAAATTTTTACATTATTAACCCAAATCTTGACTTTTTCACTTAAAATATCAACATTTAACCGCAAATGTGACTTAATTAACCTGAAATCTTGACATTTTAACTTACAGTATCAACATTTTACCACAAATGTAACTTTATAAACCTGATATTTTGACTTTTTAACTCAAATGATCAACATTTTACCCCAAATTTTTACTTTATTAGCCCAAAATCTTGACTTTTTAACTCAAAATATCAACTTTTTACAGCAAATATGACTGTATTATTGTGAAATCTTGACTTTTTAACTCAATTTATCAACATTTTACCCCAAATTTTTACCTTATTAACCCTAAATCTTGACTTTTTAACTCAAAATATCAACTTTTTATCCCAAATTTCTGACTTTATTAACCCTAATTCCTGACTTTTTAACTTACAGTATCAACATTTTACCACAAATGTAACTTTATAAACCTGACATTTTGACTTTTTAACTCAAATTATCAACATTTTACCCCAAATTTTTACATTAGTAACCCAAATTTTTACTTTATTAACCTGAAACCTTGACTTTTAAACTCAAAACGTCAACTTTTTATAGCAAATATGACTTTAATAACGCTAAAACTTGACTTTTTAACTCAAAATATTAACTTTTTACAGCAAATATGACTCTAATATGAAATCTCGACTTTTTAACTCAATTTATCAACATTTAACACCAAATTTTTACCTTATTAACCCTAAATCTTGACTTTTTAACTCAAAATATAAACTTTTTATAGCAAATATGACTATATTATTGTGAAATCTTGACTTTTTAAATCAAAGTATCAACATTTTCCCCGAATTTTTACCTTTGTAACCCAAATTTTGACTTTTTAACTCCAAATATCAACATTTTACCGCAAATATGACTGTGTTACTGTGAAATCTTGACTTTTTAAGTCAAAATATCAACATTTTACCCCAAATTTTTACCTTAATAACCCAAATTTTTACTTTATTAACCCAAATTTGGACTTTTTAACTCAAAATATCAACATTTTACCGCAGAACTTTACCTTATTAACCTGAAATCTGAACTTTTACTTCAAAATTTGACTTTTTAACTCAAATATCAACTTTTCATCTCAAAGTATTGACTTTTTATCTTAAAATGTGATCTGACTTAGTGTTTTCTCAGAATCAGAGTTATTTAATGATGCGTCCGTTATAAATGTTGAAGTCTGGGATTTAAACTCTCTGTCTTTGTTCTGGATTTTTTATGTGCCGGTTGTTTCAGTATTTACGGTAAAATCTCTGTGTGATTGGCTGAATCTCTGTGTCTGTGATCAGGATCCGTCCATGAGTCTTTTATCGGTTCATGTTGGAGCAGACGCTGGTCAGACTCAGACAGAGAAGCAGGACGGATCAGCGACCACCAGAGGGCGCTGCATCACCGCGGTGAGTTTCCTCAGACAGTGCGGCTCAGAAACATGACTCATGAGTTTCCTCTGAGTTTCCTCTGAGTTTCCTCTGAGTTTCCTCTGAGTTTCCTCTGAGTTTCCTCTGACTCTCCTGTTGGTTTAACCCTCTCAGAGCCAGAAGCCGGAGCTGCAGTCCATGGAGGGAACTCTGGAGAGGAAACAGAAGCTGCAGTTTGGAGGAAAGAAAGTGAGAACCTTTTCCTCTCAGTGTGTGACGTCACGCTCGCCGTCAGCCTCTCAAAGCTTTATCTTATTTTCTCAGGCGGCGTCCAGAGGCTGGAGCAGCTTCCACGCCGTCCTCCACAGACGCACGCTGTGTTTCTACCAGGACAGAAAGGACACGCTGAGGGTGAGCGCCAGGAAACCAGCGAGAAACACACAAGCAGGGGCGGATCCAGAAAAATATTTATGGGGGAGGGGGGGCAGAGTCTCTGTGCTGGATTAATTTAATATCAGGGTGCTTTTATTCTGAAAACCCAAAAAGAGGAAACTCTACCAAAGACCACAAAGTAGCTTCATAACCCAAATATTTATTTACAAGACTCCCCAAAGACATTTGAAGGGAAAACATTTGGAGAATGGAAACAGAAATAATGGACTGAAGATAATTTCTGACAGTTAAAAATATCAAACTGAAAAAGTGGCTTTGCTGAGATTATCCCTTTTTTTGTTGCACATAATAAGTCAAAAATTTTGAGACAAAAGGCAAAATTTCAACCTTTGCCCCATAGTTTTGACATTCTTTAACTCAAATTTCTGGCTTTTAAACTCTCTATTTGATTTTTTTTTAGCTAAAAATTTCAACCTATTTCTCACAATTATGGAAATTTCTATCATCTTAAATTCAGTCAAAATTTTGAGATAAAAAGTTAAAAAAATTTGAGATAAAAACTCAAAGTTTAGGGTTAATAAAAGTCTAATTTATATGACCAAAAAAATCTAATTTTGCGTGAAAAGGTTAAAATTTTGAGTTCAAAAGTTAAAATTATGAGATTAAATAGTAAATTGTGAGATAAAAAGCTCAAATTGTGACACAAAATATTGAAATCTTGAGATAAAAAGTCAAATCTTTGGGATAAAAAAATGCATAATTTTGAGTTTAAAAGTTCAAATTATGAGATTAAAAGTTTTAATTATGAGATTCAAAGTGGAAGTTTGGGTAAATAATTTTGTGATAAAAGTCGAAATTGTGAGAAAAAATATTAACATTTTGAGATAAAAAGTTGCAAGTTTGGGATTAAAACCATAATTTTGAGATTTAAAAAAATTGAAGTTATGAGTTAAAAAGTCAAAATTGTGAAATAAGTTTAAATTTTGAGTTGGAAAGTCAAAATTTGACTTTTAACTCAAGACTTTGACTATTTAACCCAAAATCATGACTTATTATAACACGAAATTTTGACCTTTTACCCCAAAATTTTGAATAGATGTGGGCAAGAAAAATCTCATCAAAGCAAGTTTTTCATTTTTATTTTTTTTTTACTTGCGGGAACAAGCTTCTATTCACTGCATTTGTTAATTCAGAGCTGTGTCTGATGTGGTTTAACTTTTCTTTGAATTTAATCTTTATATAAGTGGTGGTAAGTTTTTTTTAAGGGGGCAGCTGCCACCCTGTGCCCCCCCCTGTTAGATCCGCCCCTGTCAAACTGAATAATCTAAACCCTTTTCTTCACAAACGTCTCCTGGTTTTTCTGCTGCAGAGCTCGGCGTGTGGCCTCCCCCTGAACCTCCTGGGCGCCGAGTGCTCGCCTGCTCCCGACTACACCAAAAAACCGAACTGCTTCAGACTTCGGTAAGAGCTGAATCACCGCTGCTCACACCTGCAGCTTCAGAGAAAGTGAGGAAGCCAGGTGTGTGTGTGTGTCTGTAATAAAAACCCGTCTGCCCCTCAGGCTCCGTGACGGCTCCGAATACCTGCTCAACGCCTCGTCTCGCTTCATGATGAAGAAGTGGATGATGAAAATACACGCCAACACAAGTGAGTCCAGATCTGAGCGGGAAAAGTCCCAATAAAATCCTCAACACTCCCTAAATCCTCCTGTTACTCACCGCAAAAAAACAGACTTCAGAATCAAGAAATAAACTTAAAAACTGGGTGTTATATCAGCTGTTTCACACACACCTGTCTTTGAGTGTGAGACTGTTGAGAAAATTCCTTTTTTCCTTGGGATTGTTGGATTTTTTTAAAAATTGTTTTGTATTTTATTTTACTTTACGTGACACAGTTAAGAATATTTTGCACTACCTTATTTTTAAAAGTTAAGAGTCAAAGATAGCTCTTTTTGTTCTTCAGTTTTTAAAACTAAAAATACAATTTAAAAGTCTGGTTTAGAAATAACAAGGAATAGATTTAAGGGATTTGAGAAAAGTCAAAATTCGACTATTTATCTAAAAATCTCCTTAAAATTTTTTTTTTTTTTTGCCTTTGATCCTTTAATTTTGTATTTATTTTGTATAATTTTGACTCAAATCTTAGAGTTTTGACTTTTTATATCAAAATTTTAATTGTTTTGTATTTTATTTTCCTTTACGTGACACAGTTAAGGATATTTTGCACTACATTATTTTTAAAAGTTAAGAGTCAAAGATAGCTCTTTATGTTCTTCAGTTTTTATAACTAAAAATACAATTTAAAAAGTCTGGTTTATAAATAACTAGAACAGGTGTTAGACTCTGGGTTTGATAAAAGTCAAAATTAGACTATTTATCTAAAAATCTCCTTTAATTTTTTTTTGCCTTTTATCCTTTAATTTTGTATTTATTTCGTATAATTTTGACTTTTAATATCAAAATTTTAACTTTTTATATCAAACACTGCCTTTATTTCAAAACTTAGACTTTAGTCATCTTAAAATTTTGACCTTAAATGAGAAAGTTTTGACTTTTTTCACATAATATTAAATTGATTTCTTAAACTCTGACAGTTTATTGACTTTTTGTCTCAGAATTTTGTCTTTATTTCTCAAAATTTCCACTTTTCATATTAAAATATTGACCTTTTATCTCAAAGTTTGAAACAATTCTTACCTTCAGTTTTTATTTTCATCCTCACATTAGAGTAAAAGCTTCTGATGTTTCAATGGTTTGATGTAATGTTCTGTCAAGTTTGTAAATGTTACTGTAAATTGTGAAAATTTCACTGAAGTTTGATTTAAAGAAAATTGTGAATTTCAAACAGAAATCTCTGTATCTGCCAGAAAATTTGCAATTAGATCTTTTTCTAAAACCGTTCAGCTCTATAAACTAAGCAAAATTATCTACCAACAGAACAAAGAATTTGGCTCGTCTGTCTGTAAAAGAAGCAGAATGCTCCAAACAATCTAGAATTCTACTAAGAGTCCAGATTTCTGCCAACTTCCTACGATTTCCGTTACATTCTAGAACAATGCCAGCATTCCAGACTGCATCTGACGTTCCAGAATTCCTCCTCACATTCTAGAATTCTGCAAAAACTGAAATCTAAGCAAGTCATTATGTCTTATTTTTAGTGAAATTTGTCTTACTGTTCTGGATTTGAGCCACATTTACTAGACAAGGTCATAAAAATGTCTCATTTCAAGTTTTTTAAAGACGAAAATGAGGCATCAATTGTAGTTTTGAGTTAATAAACAAAATTGTGAGATAAAAAAAGTGAAAATTGTGAAATAAGTTGAAATTGTCAGTTTCAGTTGAAACTGTGTTGATATTAATTTGTTTGTATGGAGTTAAAGTTGAAACTGATGAGAGTTAAATTTGATGTTTTTGTTTTTAAAGGTCAGACTGAGTCTCTCTGCGTCCCTGCTGACTCTGATGTTCCTCTGTGAGTATAAATATGCATATGTATATATATAATATTTATATTTATATTTAGTCAAAGGGGTGAGAGTTAATATTCTGTACTTCCACTCACTTCTGTTTAAATAGGTCGTTTCTTTCATTCTTTTACTTTACTTTTATATGTTAAAATATTATTTGGCTTCCTTAACCCTGTGGTGCATAGTGGTCACTACAGTAAACACTTATTTAAAACATATTTACTCCTAAATTCAATGGTTCATGTGGTGGAAATTCATATTAGCCTGTGTCAGGATATTTTTATTCTTCTTAGAGCCTGAAAAAAGGTTTTCAATTTTTTTTTTCCAAACATATATATATAAATTTAAAAATGTTATAGACAAACATTTGAGGGTGAAAAAGCATGTAAACTATGAATTATTCAGTGTTAAAATGGATGAAAGAGAGTAAAAAAAAAAATATTCATGAAATTACCAAAAAAAGAAGAAAAGAAAAGAAGTCAAACAAAAAAAAATAAGTCATATTTACATTAAGTTCACCCTGTTTTAAGTTGAATGTTCAGTTACAAATATTTGAAAAAAAAAAAGAATTTTTTTTTTTCATGCTTTAAGACGAATAAAAACACTCAAGGGAAAAATCCTGACACTGATTTTCATAATTCATGCATCAGAGGGTTAAAGCTTTATTTATATATTATATTGTGAAAAATTATTACGAAGGTATTGTAACTTGCATATTTGCAAAAGAATCATTAAAAAACAGATTAAAGGTTAAAAAAGGTTAAAATGAAGTGACCTCCTCCTCCTCCTCCTCACAGGAAACCCTCCCAGTGTGACATCACCTCCACCTTCCCACGCCACAAACCGCCGGGCGCCACCCAAACCAAAGAGATCGTGGTCCTGACCCGAGAGTTCGGCCACGCGGCGGCGTCTTCCTGCTGCGGTGAGGATGGGGTCTTATTTCTTTTATTTACGTTTGTTCTACACTGACTCCATGGGGGGTCGGAGTTACAGGATGAGTTCAGGCTTTTATGAAGCGTCTGAGCTCAAACCACAGCAGAAAAACATGAATGAACAGTGACTTTCTGCCACCAGGGGGAGCTATGGGATTATTACACAGGGACAGCTCACACTTTTTAACCCTCTGAAGGTAAAAAAAAAGTCATTTTCAGTTCGTCCAGATCTACTTTTTTACTCTTTCTACATCAAAACAACTCACAGCTGGACTCAGAGCAGGGTTGCCAGATCTGGCTGCAGAAAAACAGCAAATAAAAGGAGCCTGATATGAGAATAATTATTCAACAAATAATAATTAAGGCTTAAAAACAGCAGCCACATCTATAAACTGCCATTAGAGGAGAGTAGTAAGGCTGTTATTGTCATTAGGGTTGCCAGATCTGACAGTTTCCAGCCCAAACACAACATAAAAACGCCCAAAATTTTTAAACCTCTCTTCAAACTCATGTCAAAACCTATAAAACCATTAAATCTGTTATAAAAAACACTTTATGAGCACACTGCTTCACTACATAAACAAAAAAATGGGAGACACGAACAGGCTTCCCAGTCAGCTAGAAAACATTTAAATTTACATATATATGAATTTCAACATAAAATACAATGTTTTTATTTTTTTCTCTAGAATATTTTCTAAAATCCTGCTAAATGTTGTGAAAAGCAGCCAAAATTTTACCAACCCGCCCAGTGCTTCTTTCCAAACCCAATGTGTCCAAAAAAAAGCCCAATTAGGCAGAAACAAGACCAATTTGGCAACGGTCATTGTCAGGAACGTAAATATTGACTTTTTATGTATATAGGTGTCTTTTTTTTGTTTGTTTGTTTGTTTGTTTTGTTTTGTTTTTTGAATATTGATATTTGATATGGATGGGAAAAATTGTTTTTTTTTTCTTTCATAAGTGTATTTCAACTTTGTGTGTTTTATACTGTTCATTGTTGATTGAACTTGTATTTTACACGTTGTTATTGTGCACTTTTTGTTGACTGTTTTGAATTGGACCCCAGGAAGAGTAGCTGCTGCACTGGTAGCAGCTAATGGGGATCCAAATAAATAAATAAAACAATAAGTGTCACAATATTCAGCCATTTCTTTAAGAACTGATGTTAAAGTCCTTTTTTTATAGTTTTTAAAGCGCCACCTTTAAGTTGCAATTCTGTCAATGAGGTTCTAGAATGTTCAACATGAAGGCCAAAGAGCTTTCTGCCCTTTATGATGTCACAACATGAAGGCCAAAGAGCTTTCTGCCCTTTATGATGTCACAACATGAAGGCCAGAGAGCTCTCTGCCCTTTATGATGTCACAACATAACGGAACTCTCTGAGCTCTCTGAGTGATTTTAAAGGAGAAGTTAATATCAGCCTTTAAATCTTGAGTAGAATCTTTATCATAATGTTTACGTTTGATTTTTAGTGAAAACTGTTCATTTTAGACTGATCCACATTCACCGGACAAGTCCAGAAAAATATCTTATTTCAAGATATTAAAAAAACAACAACACCTAGTTTAAATGTATATGATATTAATGATTTTTAAAAACATGACAGGTAAATTTCTAACTCTGTTTACACTGAAGTTAGGGTTTTATTTGTCGTTTTTATGAGCCTAAAGGTGATTTTGACACGTTTTATTTTCCTTTCTTTGAGTCTGAAAATCACTGGTTGTGTTTCTGCTTGTAATCCATGTTTGTCCCTCTCTAGATGATGATGATGATGATGATGGCGATGAAGGCGGCGTGAAGCAGACGATGACTCACCGTCTGTCTGGAGCGAGCAGAGAAAACACCTCCGTCTCTCCTCTCTCTTCGCTCTGCGGCGATCAGGACTGGCTCAGCAACAAGCGCCGCTCCCACTCCTTCACCTCAGGTTAGTTCACGCCGATTAACCCCTGATTTACGGCGTGTCAGCGAGTATTAGACGGCAGTGCTGAAAGATTGGAAAAAATACTATATTATGATTTTTTGTGTGGTTATTTCTTGTTTCCCATCTTCTCTGTTTCTAAACAAACTCATTGTAGAACATGAACAGTTTCATTAATTACAGCACAACAACAACAACCCACTACCACTTCAACTGGGACTGATTTTTACACATTTAAACCACTTTAACCTTCTTTTTTTACACCTTTGGAACATTTTTTGATTCCTTCTAACTATTTTCCAGATTTACTCCCAATTTTCTTTCAAATTTTAGTTGTTTTTGACACTTTTTTGCCACCTTTGGACCATTTTTTAGCGACAAACTGAGTATTTTCCAAGTTTAACCCCAACTTTCTTGCCTTCTTTACCACTTTTGTCTAATTTTCTTCACTTTTTCCAAAATTTTGCTACTTTTTGAATTTTTCAAAGTTTTCTTGCCAATTTTTTGTTGTTTTTGCCCATTTTGACACATTTCACTCTTTTTTGCGGCTTTTGGACCATTTTTTGAAATAAACTGACTATTTTCTAGATTTAATCCCAACTTTGTTGCTTTTTTTTTTTTTTTTTACTTTGGCCATTTTGAACCTCTTTTCACTATTTTTGTCACTTTTTTTCACCATTTTTGCTTCTTTCTGAATTTTAAAAGAATTTCCCCAAAAATAATAAAATCAGACACTTTTCACTTCTTTTATCACACTTTTGTCCCATGTTTTGATACCTTTTCACTTTTTTCAGGTTCACTTCCAATCTTTTTGCCATTTTTTCGCAACAAAATATTTTCCCAAGTTTAATCCCGACTGTCTTACCATTTTTTACACTTTCTACTAATTTTTGTCACTTAGTTACCATTTATTCTCCAAAAATTTCTTGCAAATTTTTGTTGCTTTTTGCCCATTTTTGACATTTTTCACTCATTTTTGAAACTTTTGGACCATTATTTTTTTTAGCAGACCGAATAATTCGTAGATTGAACCCAAATTTCTTGCCATTATCATTGACTTAGGCCATTTTTACCACTACTCACCTTTTTTCGTCACTTTTTTCCCTGTATCTGTTACTTTCTGAAATTCTTGAAGTTTCCTGCAAAATTTTTCTCGATCTTTTAAGTTGTTTTTTGGCCGTTTTAGTCCCTTTTCACTCTTTTTGCCACTTTTGTACCATTTTTTGCTACTTTTTGGGTATTTTCAGGTTTTAACCTAATTTAAATGCCAATTTTTGTTGCTTTTTTAGCTTTTTTTACCATCTCAAACTAAGTTTTATTGCTCCTCTTTGCTGTTGTTTCCTCTTTTCTCCACTTGTATAGTTTCTTTTGTACAGTTAGTTTTTAACAGTTTGTCTCTTTGGTTGAGTAACTCTGGTTCTCGTCTCTTTCTTCAGCTACTTTCCAGAAAATCAAACCCGTGTGGCGCCCGGCCGGCGACCGTGGCGTGGACCGAGGCTCCAACTACTGCGTGACTCTGGTTGTCGGTGACCAATCGTCGGACACTACGTCTCACGTGAACAGAAACCCAGAGCGCCCCCTGCTGGCCTCGGCCGGGTGGCAGCGTGACGCCTCTCAGGACGCTCTGAAGAGCTACGCCAGCCTGCCGCGTCCACGCAACAAGTCCGTGTTCAAGAAGTTCTTCGGAAAAAGAGACGTCTGACACTAACGATGTCTTTCCTCTTTAACAAACGGATTCTGACGTGCCGTGCACGAGTTTGTTAAAAAAAAAAAAGCTACTACTGACTGTATTTATGATCCAAAGA
The DNA here is from genome assembly GCA_008086565.1 of Thalassoma bifasciatum. Classification (NCBI taxonomy): domain Eukaryota; kingdom Metazoa; phylum Chordata; class Actinopteri; order Labriformes; family Labridae; genus Thalassoma; species Thalassoma bifasciatum. Next base: position 606 of record RPOG01002956.1, on the reverse strand, counting down.
GCTGCCGCCGTGTCTTCACATCCGTCACTTCATCCTCCACTAAATCTCCTCTGAGCATCTGATTATCTCGTGTAAAGTTACAGGAACGAGACGGAGAGTTAGCGCCACGTGAAGAAACAAGAAAATGTCGTAATTTCATGAGAATGAAGTCGTAGTTTTAGGAGAGAGGAGTCGTAACATTATTAAACTTTTTCTTTGGATAAACTGTTTTTCTACAACCACAATATTCAGTTTAGTTTAGTTCATTTAACAAACTCTGACTCCAGATTTTCAGCTGGTGAATGTTGGTGGAGCTAAAGGCTAAAACAGGAGCTAAAGGTTAAAAAAGGAACTAAAGACTAAAACAGGAGCTAAAGGGTAAAACAGGAGCTAAAGGCTGAAACAGGAGCTAAAGGCTAAAATGGGAGCTAAAGGCTAAATCATGAGCTAAAGGTTAAAAAAGGAGCTAAAAGCTACAACAGGAGCTAAAGGCTAAAACAAGAGCTAAAGGTTAAAAAAGGAGCCAAAGGCTAAAACGGGAGCTTAAGGCTACATTTTTCAGCCTGGCCAGCTAATTTTCTTTTTTTAGCAGTTGCGTCACCCCTTTTTTTTTTTTTTTTTTTTTTT